>CAWUFW010002857.1:1800000-2022791 GCA_963921515.1 Calotriton arnoldi
GTGGTGCCCTGAGACAATCCGCAGCTGATCACTGTGGGTTCAGAGTGGAATGGTGGTAGTCTGACTCTGTGTTCGGCGGGTGAGGAAGAAGCAGATCCATTCCAGGGCTTTGTCGTGCTTGCCGACGTGTTGGAGTCTTGCGCATAGGGTGCGGTGGGAGATGGTATCGAAGGTGGCTGACAGGTCTAGGAGGATGAGGGCTGCAGTTTCGCCTTTCTCAAGGATGGTGCGTATGTCATCTGTGGCGGCAATGAGGGTGGTCTCGGTGAGGTGGTTGCTTCAGAAGCCGGAGTGGGAGAGGTCCACGATGTGGTTCGCCTCGATGAATTTGAAAAGTTAGGCGTTGATGGCCTTCTCAATTACCTTGGCTGGGACAGGATGCAGAGAGATGGGTCTGAAGATCTTGGGATCAGATGGGTCATCAGAGGGTTTCTTCAGGAGGGGGTTGATCTCTGCTTGTTTCCAGTCTTCCAGGAAGGTGGCGGAGTTGATGGAGCAGTTGATGGGGCCGGCTCTGTTGAAGATGTGGTGCGGGCAGGGGTCCGAGGGTGCTCCGGAGTACATGCTTTTCATGATCTTGAGGGTGTTGTCAGCAGTGAGGGGAGTCCAACTGAGCAGGGTCTGCTGGGGTCCGGTATCGTTGGGTGCGGCGGTTGTGGGTGGGGTGAGAGGTTCTTGGGTATCAAGGCTGTCAAAGAAGTCGTAAATCTCCTTAAATGTGCGGTGGAAGAAGGTGCTGAGGCTCCATGAGAGTGCTGGGACCACGCCCACCCACTTTGCGGCCCCTTCACTAAATGTATTCTGCCATAAGTAAAGTTAGACATTCTCATGCCTGACTGCTTCGCCTTGAGACAGAGAGACAAGCAGTCAGGCACTTTTAGTAGCCGCACTGCACATCTCAGTGCGTGACTGACGCTGTGTGGTAGCCTAAGTAGCGCTAATGTACATACAGCCCTCGTGTTGCCTCAGATCCCAGGTGACGTTGCTGCCCAGTCTCCTCCTGTTTCTTGCAGCACTGTAGAAATTTGCCTCATGCATTCTACTATTCAGCTCGGGCTGCAGGAAGTTGAACGTCACTCAAGAACACTTTCCCCACCCTTTCCCATTTTATCATAGGGCAGGGTGGGAGTAATAATCATAGTTAACCACACCCCAAACTGTGGAAAACGGAAAGGGAAAAGTTAAGAAGAGTGTGAAATACTGCTACACTTTGTTCTCTGATTCCAAATCGTAACTTCATTCAGTTTTTGATTTAAGTATACTTCTCTTTCTCCCTCTAACATTGCTTCTTGTTCTGCTGCTTCTATTTGGTAAACCAGTCTGCTTTTTTCTCCTACTTGAAGTGGCTGTTTGGAAAGACAGCCAGCGGAAATTGCGTTCGAAAGGTGGATGCGGTTTGTGTTCACAATAAGAAATGTTTGGCTATGGATGTATTGTATACGGAGTTCTCACATTGCTTTATGTCCTTGGGACACCGTTTCCTTACCTGGGGTTTCGTTTCAAAATATCATTATCATGAGTGTAAGCAGAAGAACGTGTAGACTACTAATCCCAGCATGCACTATTTAATTACATTAATTAAAGCCTACGTTGTGTCCTGCTTGCATGTGTGTACTGATAAGCCTAAAATTGTGCAGCACTCATGTTCACCAGGGTCATGTGCGGGAGCTCATCCAGTTCATGTTTTTTTTAATGCTTGTATTCTGCCACTTGTAATCCTGTTGTTATAAGGGGATAGCATGGACTGCAAGTCGCAGAGTGCGAAGTAGGAAAGACCTGGACTTGCTAGCCTATTCACAAATGAAAATTAGAAATGATAGATTGTGTGTCCTGCTGTGCAGGGCCGTGCAGTGTCTGCAATGATGACTTGTGGTTTATATGTTTTAATTCCATGTATGGACTTATGCCCACCACTTTCTGCAATCACTAGCCACCACTGATGAAGGATTAGTTCATTTTGGGTACAAGGCTCCAAGAGAACCTCAAGCTGAGCCAGAGCCAGGCAAATGGCTTGAGCCTGGCTTGAGCCTTTAGTGGCTCTATCACATATTGACAATTAAGGGGACTAAGCCATAGGAAGCATACAATTTGGCTATCATTGAACAATTTGGTGAAGCAGGAGTACCAACACTGCAGTGTAGGACTCCTCATTTCAATATTCATAACTTTTCCGCTACATCATATTTTAGTGAGTAGACAATGAGAATGGGTGTTCTCACCCCATGGGTAAAATCAAATGAATGTTGGGGTACAGTTCTGTTTTCTTATCATATACTTACTACCAACATTTAGTTTGATTTAAGTATTTTCTATCTCCGTCAACAAAGGAGCAAAGGAATATGTTCCGAAAGTTAATAACTAAGAGTGTACAATTTTGTGAAAACAAGGGACAGAGATTAATGCAAAATGCCTTCTGGTTCGATAGTTTCCATCTTGCTCATTACACAACAACAAGGCTCCTAGTGCCATGGTTAAAGCCTCCTCAATGTCACATGTCTAGCAGTGGATGTTAGGTGTTTGTATCTGCACACCTCGCTGAATTGCCCACCTTGTTGGGGGGTCTTTGTCAAAGATTTTTTATGCACTCGCTAACTTAACTGAGACTGTTTTTAAGCACTCCCGTTGTTCACAGATAAGGGACAGATAGGAGACTAAAGCCAAAAGCGGATTGTGAGTCCTAAGATTCTACTTCATTCCAATTCAATAATCAAGACACTTCCTTTGTACACTTGACTCAAGAAAAGGTAAAAATAGGAGAGAAGGCTTACCCCAGGAAGTAGTTGAGGGATAGTGGCTCAGACACAGCATAAAACAGTATTGTCAAATCTATGACTCTTCTACACACTAGGGGTTTAATTCAACAGGCAATATGGAATGTAACCCTCAACATACCTTCACAAGTCGCTGACCATACCATGTACATGCTCTGCTTTTCCTGCTTCCACCTTACATCCTCCTCCGATCACCATTTTGTTGGCATCAATGCGACCCTTGGTCATATCACAGACCATACTTTTTGGCCCCTGGGAAAATGTTTATAAGTTTCCATGCATGATGATAACGTTAGGGTAACCTTAGGTTTAGGTTAAGGGCTAGTGCTGGCCTTAGTCTGAAGGTCAGAGTTAGAATTAGGGTAAAGTAGGCCAAGGGATATATCTAAAAGTGAACTCATTGGTTTGTTTTCAAATTATATTTTAACACTTTCATTAAATTGTTGCTTGAACATGAAATATCTTGAAAAAACAAGAGGCGTTTGGCAAAACAGGAACAGGTCATTTAATTAAACAATGCTGCTGGGAGCACAGGCATAGGGTCTGAGGACTGTCTCAATTTACAATCGGTCTAACATAGACTTTTATTCAGTTCATTGAATGCAATAAAATAGTTCCAGCGATCCTTTTTTGGTAAGGAATGTGAACCTCTGTCTTTGGAGCCATAAATGAATGTATTGGATGAGGAATCCAGGTGGACCTCGACCTTGCATGAACACAATGTGGCCAGTGGGTAATGTGTCCAGATGTCCGGTATGGGGAGCGCATGATCACTGCGTGTACTGTGTGTGCCTTGTACTGATTGCCTATGTGTTCCTAACTTCATATGGCATCTGACTTTATGGTGTTTTGGGAACACGCGCACCCCTCCGACCATGTGTGCTTTTTTGGAGCCAATCTCCCTAGACCATTGTACTGTTGCTGCGCCTATCTGTGGGATTGATTTGGAATTTCCTGTTTGCATGGTTGTCTTCCAGCTACGTGCCACTCCACCTGTGATCTGTCAATCAGTGACCTCGGGCCTGGGTCTCAAGGCCTGCCTAACTGCATATTTTTGAGTCGGGGTTGACGTGGAGTTCACAACGAGCGAATTCGTTTTTATACATGAATGTATCGCTATTCATATTGACAATGACTTTTTCAATATTAACAAATTAAGAGTGATTCTGTATTTAACTTGAAAGATTAACTGCCCGATTTAGAATTTGGCAGATGGGGTCCTCCATCACAAATTTGGCAGAGTACCATATCCACAGAACCCTGAGTCTACCCACTCTATTCAGAGTAGGGCAGGTTGTCATCTTTCCGATGGTGGTGCTCCCACTGGCTCTGCCATTTGAAATCTTTTGCCAATAGGCTGTCAGAGTAGGGCTCATCTAAGGAAGGACATCAGACCAGGCGACCCATTACAGTGGCTGGTCTGATGGGTATTTTTTCTGTCCATCACCGCCAGAAAAAATCTGCCAAAACAGGTGAGGAAAAAAAATGATCCGCGCTGCCTGAACAAAAACTCCCAGGATGTGGGGGGTCATTAGTTTGTTGTTTCTTTAAAACAAACTCCTGCCATGGGAATTTGTTCTTGAAAAACAAAAAGGTTTAGTGAGCGGTTGCCTAAAAGAGTGCGCTGCGCACCAAACTTGCAGTGCCTTTAGGAGAATCAGGTACTCAGTCAGGGTGAAGGACACATTGTCCTCTGCCAACTTGATGGATGGCAGGAGGACCACCAGGAAACTTTAAATAAGGCACTACATTTTCAAATAAATGAACTTACAAATTGAAGATTTAGAAGACTGCGTTTGAACATCTAAATGTCCCTTTCATAGTAATTGCTAAACTCGAGTTTTATTGAAATGGAGCTGCCAGCAAAATAGAACCATCCATAAGCGCTTGTAGACTTTTGGAAACTTCCTGAGGAGGGTACTGGGTAATGTGTCCTGGTAGAGCTATAGGGGACCCATGGCACATTGTTGGCAGACAGACGTTAGACAGTACTGAAGGAGGCTTTTGAAACTTGACTCTAATCAGATTCCATGCAGGAAGCAAGTACTGCTCTGATTCCCAAACCTAGTATACTTGAATTTCACATACACATGATATCACTCACTGCCCATGTTAAATGTGAATAATAAACTGCTGGGTAAACTACTTGCTAGTAGAGTATCAGGAGTAGAAAGCCCCTTGGCCAAAGAGGACCAGAAGTATTTTATGCATAACAGGAAAATTTGTATAAACCTTCATTGCCTGTCCTATACAATAGAGATGTTTCAGACACTGATTTGGAATATGCATTGGCATCATCAGATACAGAAAAGGATACAATTGGATGGAAAAACTTTTCCGGGTAATTGAGGGTGTGAACACTGCACCCAGTTTTACATGACTGGTCAGTTTATTGTACAATAAGCCACTAGCCATTGTCAGACGGCTAGGAATTGGAAGACAGGATTAGAAAGGGTTGCCCACTATCACGGATTCTCTTCGCACTTACAATGAAGACTATTCTCAGTAGACTGAAGCAGCTGCTGGAGGGAGTGTGCATCATGCTTGATCGAATAAAACTTTCTATGTCACATTACACAGACAGCTTACTGATGTTCTAACTGATTCTGCTACATCAACAAAAATTGACCAGTTTAGCTCTTTGTCTGGCCTCACAATTAACTGGTGAAAATCAGTTATTCACTTTGGTTTACTTATAAATAAAGCTGAGTGAGCTGCCCCTGCTGCTCCTGTTCAGGTGCATAACTGAAGCATTAAGGTACTTGGGTATGATAATGATCCAGCGCAGCTCCAATATTTATCAGGGATCAATACTCAATACATCACAATACAATGGCCCATACACATTCACCCAGAATCCCTGATGCGCTGGGGTCAATTTATTTGTACAATCAATTCTTTTCTTTTCATAGATTAATTTATTGCTTCACAATCAAACCTTTTACATCAACTTTCCTTCTACTTGGTCGATGGACCAATTAGTTGAATAGTTGATGGCAATGATTACCTTCTAACTTACCAACCATTTAATTAATTAATAAAATGATCACAGACTCTCAGTGAAGTTAATAATGAATTGTATCTCAAGTCATTAAGGATTATGCTCAACTGCATTTGGTCACAAAATACAAACACTGAATCTCACGAAAGGAGAAATTTTTACATCTTCAAAATAAATGAAATACAGACTCATCCAAACATAGCAATGACTTTATGCAATGAAGGAGTGGATAGAGTAAGAGACAAAAGTTTCAGCAAAAATATGTGCGAAACATCATATACCTAACGGAGGGGATAGATGAAGAGACAATAGTTTCATCTAATAATACATATCATTGACGGAGTGGATAGGTGGAGAGACAAAAGTTTCAGAGACAAAATACATCCATAAGTTAAATTCTGAGAACAAGTTTGACTAAATAAAAACCTATTGGTCTGTAGGAAAACCAACCCCTCAGCCTAGGAGATGGTAGGGGTTCCCCGAAACAGGATCAGGGAGCAAAGGATAAGAAGAAAACAGGATCGGGACAGGTCAGGAACAGTTAGGCCTCTCTGCAAAGCGACGGAGAGCGACGCATCTCCCCTCTTTCTCTCCTGCCGGCCTAAGCTTAAACCATACCCCTAAAGGCACCCCAATTATACTCTAAAACTAACACGTCCGTCCCACAATTGTTGCAAACATTATTAAATCTTGCAAAGGGATTGGTGGGCTTGGGAGGTGGCGTTGTCACACCACTGTGACTTCATCTTTATTTCAACTACTTCTTTGTTCACCATTCGTTCCCAGGGTATGGTTCTCAGCTTGTTCTCACTTTATTTCATGTGATACAAAATTTAACATTTTTCATTCATTTTTTAACATCATCCGCAGTCTGTGTCTCCGGTCCCACGCCTGGGCACTTGTTTTGGCAGTCGTTCGACACTCTGGCCTTCACCCTTCTCATGTCATCTGCGGTGCACTGCGCGTCTGTCTTGCTTCTGACAGAGCGAACTCACTCCTCGTGTTTTTCCCCTCCCACTTTAGCCAAGTTTAGAAAGATGGCTGCTTCATCTAGCACACTAAAGTAAACGAAAATGAACATTTATTAATTATATGATATTGAAACCTTCACTGTTTACCACCCACCTTGCATTATTCCCCACTAATGTTACCTAGCATAAGCTTTGTGCCAAAATAGTATTATTCATTAGTTCAAAACAGGATGCAACATGCAAATTACTGAAGCATATGCGGCCTATTTATCCAACGCTTCTCGTTTTTCTCAAATCACAATGTTATTACAATATTATTTTGTTTACGTGTTAGTTCAGACATGCGCAAAGCAATTTCCCTTGTGTTCGTGTTGGGTGTACATTAGTTTTTCAACAACTACTTACTGTTAGTACGTATTATGGGGGTATCAATTTGAGCAGGTTTCATTTTTGTGAAACCCTGCTCCATCGATTCCCCCTCTGATGGCTTATAGGAGCCATCATAAAATACCTACCATACCGAGTGCCATCTTTAATCATTTATAACTCCGTATTCTTCTCTCTTTTTATGGCACCCTCATCTATATCTTTCATCAAGTCATAGTATTCTCCTTTCATTTCCTCTAATTCTATTTCTTCTCTTTTTCTCTTTCTTGCTCTTCGTTTATTCTTTGATTCTGTCACTTCTTTTCTTCCATACTTGCACTTACAACACTTATATGTTGTTATTAATACTAAGATGATTATTGCTACTGAAACGATTGGCATTATTATTTTTCCTAATAAACTACTTCCAAAGGTAGAAAACCATTTACCTATAGAGGAGAAACTCTTACCAAGTCTTTCCCAAACACCATCAACCTCCAGTGGGGTCAAATCTTTATGTAATTTTGTAATATTCTTTATATATCCCTCGATTTCTTTACTCTTATCAGGGATATATGTGCAGCAATGTTGGACTTTCAATATTCCACAGACTCCAATCTCCTTTGCCAATAATATATCAAGGGCAAGTCGATTTTGCAAAACCATTGACCTGATTGCAACCATTTCCGTGTCAATCATCAAGAACCCACCAGCGGTATCTGTAGATAAACGATCAACGACTGTGGACAATTTTCGAATTTTATGTGAATTCAGAACGACTCCAACTGAGGGTATCCGTGCACCAAAATTATCTCCTACTATTTCTGAGAAGCTTGTTCTTTTGTTACATGTTAGTCCTTGCTTTACTTCGTTCAGTTTATGGCTGCTTCGGTCCATATGGTAGACCTTGGGAAAGACAATAGCAAAATAACAACCACCATACTAATGTGCAGGCAACCTATAGTAGGCTTTCTTACCACACACATAATAAATTCCTGGAAAAACAGGATCAGTTCCACCTTTCAATCCCCAACCTCCGGTGATTTGAAAAGTATGCTCACATTCACTAGAACCAATAAAATAATTATTATAGTTAGTTTTCGTTCTAAGCAAACACATTTTTCCCTTCTGTGACCAGTCCAGGGACATTGCAGCGTATCCTTCGCCTTTCTCATAATTTCCTTCTCTAAAATCCCATGGTGGTACCCGTGACTTCTGTTCAGCAGCTTTCTTTTTGAAACTTTTTCTTCTATCTTCTACCATTTCTATGAAAATTTTCTCTTCAACCCACAAACTACAAGTTAAATTGTTCTTATAAGCATATTCTATGTCTAATGTTTTAGTAATATGGAAAAATTCCCCCATATATCGTGCATTTTTACCACTTAAAACCTTATTTAGTTCTTTAATAATAGGAATTTCAGAAAATACTAAATCTATATTGGAAAAGTAGTACTCGAGCTTTCCCGTCACGTAAAACAGGCTTGTAAGTATACTGCAAGACACACCATAGGTTAACGGAAGGTGGTGATAGGTCACCCCCTCTGAGACAGACGAAGGTTATTGCATGCACACGTAACAATCACTTACATTCATTGTATTAATATACTCATAAAGTAATTTAGTAAAGACATTTAATGAGAAATCACCAATTGATTTATCATGATGGAGAATACTTCCATCCAACGGTTCTAAGTTAGTATTAGGAGTTTCATTAGTGACATCACTCATTCTTTCTTTTGTTACATTGTTAGTATTGTTTCCATCCTTAGTTACCATTAGAATAGGTACAAGGACAGTTAATAATAACCACATAAATGTTAACATCAAAACACTACATAAGCAAGCTTTAATACATCTACGTTTTAGACTAGATTTTGGAAGTTCAGTCACTTTTGCTTCAGTCATTTTGTTTCTAAAAAATAAAAATCTATCTAATCCTATAAATTCTAAGCTAATAAAAAAATCCTAAAAATAGTAGTGTAATCCTACACTTCAAGGCTTTCGTCTTTACCCCCTTCTTTTATTCTTTTTCTTCAATCTTCTTTGTCTTTGTTTCGTTTTTCTCTTAACCAGCAAGGTTGCACCTTAGTTTTGTCACAATTCTTTAAGGGGGTCTTAGTTTGTTTTCATCAATTTGTTCAGTTTCAGATTTATCTTTTTTTTTACTTGGACCTGAACTTTCAATTTCTTCTAAAATGACATAGGCCCATTCAGGTGCTCTGAATTTCTTGTTGGGTATTCTTACTCTTCTGGTTTTTCGTACTAATTCTTTTCCTGACTCTTCTTGTTCTGTTTGGCTTGAGACCTTATTGCTTTGTTCTGGTCTTTTTCTTAACTTTCTTTTAACAAGAGTTTATTTCAGTCTTTTCACTCCACTTGGCCAATTTTCATCCTTTCTTGGTTTCTTTGCTTTGATCACTTTGTCACTTTCTGCATTTGTTTCACAGATTCTTTTATTTGCTCTCACTTCTGATTGTTCTTCTTCCTGAGTTTCAGCTTCTTTGGGTTCTTCTGATTCGGCAATAACTTCTCTTTCAACTGTGAACTCACTTCCTTCTAGTTCAAGAACAATCTCATCTGTTTCAAGTTCTGCTGGGAGTTCACTTTCTTCTGGATCAACAGTAAACTCGCTTCTTTCTTCCTCAATGGCAGTCTCTCGAACCCTGGAATCTTGCGCCCACTCTACACGACTTGTGCTCGGCTGTTCACCATCTGGTTGTTCGTCAGAATCTATCACTCTAGATTCATCAGCTTCACACACTTCAATCACTGGTCTTTGTTTTTCATTCACCAGTTGTTGCTCCTTTGGTCTTTCAAGTGGATCTAGGGTTCGTTTGGTATGGCTCACATGAATCCAATTTGTCAAGCCAGCACACTTCACTGCCGTTGTCCTCACCAGTATGATTTGATAAGGTCCGTGCCACCTAGGTTCTAAACACGATTTTCTTACGTGCTTCTTGATATAACCCATTCACCAAGACTCAGATCATGAGCTTGATTCCGATGTATCGTTGTGGCTTCTTCTCCAACCTGGTGAGACACAGAACGTACCAGTTCAGCCAATCCTCTGCAATAGTCAAGCACTAGATCATCAGATATACCCATTAGTTTGTTTGCTGGTTTATATTCTTGTCTCATTGCTCTTCCCATGAGAATTTCATGGGGACTCAATACAGTCTTTTTGTCAGGAATACTTCTTAGACTCATCAGCACAAGGGGTAAAGCGTCATGCCATTTCAGTGATGTGGATGCACACACCTTCCCTAATCTCGATTTTATAGTGCCATTCAGTTGCTCAACTACTCCAGAGGCTTTGGGTCGATAGGCACAATGCAGCTTCTGCTCAATCTTAAATGCTGCACAAATCAGCCGAATTATCTCATTATTGAAATGTGTTCCTCTATCTGTCTCCAAAGTGACTGGAATTCCAAATCTAGGTATCAGCTCTCTTAAAAGTAGTTTAGCCACAGTGAGGCTATTGTTCCTTCTCGTGGGATAGGCTTCCACCCAGCGAGAGAACAAACAGACAATGACCAGTACATATCTCAGCCCATTACACGGGGGAAGCTCAATAAAATCTAGCTGAAGTCGAGTAAATGGACCTCCTGCCCTCCCAATTCGTCCCCAACTTACAACTGTTTTTCTGCCTGGATTTTGTTGCTGACAGATCACACACCTCTGGCAAAGGCTCTCTGCAATGACCCTGAACTTTGGATTATACCATGACTGCTTGAAGAGTCTGATCATTGCATCTCTTCCGACATGTGCAATTCCATGGTAAACTCTGGCCATATGGGAAAATAAGGAATCTGATAGCACTGGTCTCCCATCAAGATAGACCCATAGTTCATCTTCTGTTTTTTTGCTACAGCCTGTTTTGTTCCATCTTTCCTTTTCCTCATCACTTGCTTCTTCCTGCATCTGTCTAACTTCTTCCCATGTTTCAATTGTTGTTGTAAACAAAAGATGGCATTCAGTATTTCCCCTACCAATTGATCTGTTCAAAGCCATTGTATTTCGTGCACAGTAACATGCTATTTGGTCGGCATATCTGTTGCCCTTCGTCACATAATCATCTCCTGATTTATGTGCGGCACATTTGACTACTGCAATTCTTTTGGGCAATTGTGAAGCATCCAATAGTTCCTTTACAGTTTTACCATTTTTAATAGGGGAACCTAAAGAGGTCAGAAATCCCCTTTGCATCCATAGCTGGCCGAAATCATGAACAATTCCAAATCCGTATTGGCTGTCTGTGAATTTGGCAATTTTGCATGCTCTAATCAGACCTATCAGCTCAGCTATTTGGGCGGAGTTTACTCCTTTCAGATAGGATGCTTGAAGAACCCCTCCTATGGTGCAAACAGCATAGGCAGTGCACAATTCACCTCCTTCATTTCTCAAACAGGATCCATCAACAAACATTTCGCAATCTGATTCCTCTAATGGACAATCTTCTATGTCTGGCCTAGGTTTGGTGCAGAATTCAGTCACATCCAGACAATCATGATCAGCTTCCTCTCTCACTTCCTCACAACGAGAATTAGGCAACAAAGTTGCCGGATTCACAGTAGTGCACCTTACCACAGTCACATTTTCAGCACCCAGAATCACTCTCTCGTACTTAGTCAGCCGACTAGAAGTAAGATACTGTGTCCTGGTACGGGTCAAAAGAATCTCATCAGAATGTGGCACATATACTTTAACTGGATACCCCATCACAATCGGTTCACTCTGTTCCAGACTCATACAAGTAGCTGCTACTGCTTTCAAGCATCCTGGCAACGCTGCAGCCACTGAATCCAGAGTAGCCGACAAATATGCTACTGGACGTCGTGCCATTCCATGTTTTTGTGTTAGGACTGAGAGTGCGCACCCATCTCTCTCACAACAATATAATGCAAATTCTTTGGAATAATCTGGCATTCCCAATGCAGGTGCATGACATAGACTACTTCTCAATTTTACAAAAGCTTCCATACTTTCATCATCCAAAACAATCGGATCCTTCACATCCTTTCGTGTTAACCTCTGTAGAGGTTTTGCAATCAGTGAGAAACCACAGATCCACTGACGACAGTATCCAAACATTCGTACTTCTTTCAGTGTTTTAGGTGGACTCATTTGTTTGATCACACTGATTCTTTCTGGAGTTACTTTTCTGACTCCCTTTTCTATTTTGTGTCCAATGTACTGTACTTCCTGTTTACAAAATTGCAATTTTGCTGGGGACACTTTGTGTCCTTTTTCTGTCAAATGGTTCAGTAAGGATATTGTGTCTGTCACACATGCCTCTCGTGTCTTTGATGCCACCAGTAGTTCATCAATGTATTGAACCAAAACCGAATTACCTGGCATGACTAGAGTCTCCAGACATTTTTTCAAGATCTGATTAAAAATTGAGGGGTTCTCTGTATATCCTTGAGTTACTCGGCACCATGCCAAAACACGGTCTCCGAACCGGAATGCAAACAAATATTGCCTTTCCAGATACAAAGGAATTGAGAAAAAGGCTTGCCACAAATCAATAACTGTGTACCATTCAGCATCTCATGGGATCTGATAAAGAATCACGGCCGGATTTGGTACTACTGGACAACAGGGTACTACAATTTTATTAATTTTGCGCAAATCCTGCACTATCCGGTATTTCCCACTGGGCTTTTTGATACCTATGATAGGTGAATTACAAGGACTGCTCATTATTTCTTTTAACATTCCTTGTTCAATCATTTGGTCAATTACAGGAGCGACTCCTGCAATTACCTCTGGACTAATTTTATACTGTGGTGTGTTTGGATACATAGCACCATCCTTTACTGTAATCTGAATTGGGTCTATCTTTGTCATTAGGCCAATCTCTTTTCCTGAAAAATCCCACACATCCGATTTCATTGCACTTTTTAATTCTTCAGGCAAACTTTCTTCTGTGAGAAGTGAATACAATTCATCCACTTCTGTTCCTTGCTTCTCTAGCATTATTTTAAATTCAACATTCTCATCAGGTGTCTGAAATGCAATTCCATCTGGTGTACAATAGATGGTGCAGTTCATCTTGCATAACAAATCTCTTCCCAAGAGATTAACTGCTGGGCTTGAGTCACATACCACAAACCGATGCATGTCTTTGAAGTTACCAATGTGAGCTTCAATTGGATTTGTAACAGGTGTTCTAATATGCTTATTTGAGACTCCTACAACTTGGATAGTTTCTCCAGAGAGGGGTAGGTTTGGAATTTCTGCTGCTCTCACAGTAGAACGGGTAGCACCAGTGTCCATTAAAAATGTAATATCATTACCTTCCACTTTTCCGTCAACAAATGGACCTGACTGATCTACCGCCAAGGATGCGCCAAGTACGCACTCTTCCTCCCCCCTCAGGCACCGTCATTGAGATGAGTCTGAATCACTCCCATTGCACTGCACCGAATACTGCGGAATCACACCTTGATTCTTACCAGTCTGGTCACCTCCGTGATATCCAGTGTTCACACTGTACCTCTGCACTTGAGCATTCACATTATTTGGCATGGGAGCTTGCTGCACCTGTAACTGTTGAGTAACTATCTGCTGCTGCTGCTGTTGATTTACACCCACCTCATTCTGCATCTGTGGAATCAAATTTTGATTTCCACCATTAATCTTTTTGCGGATCTACACTCATTCTTCCAATGTCCATGCTTTCCGCACGCATGACAAGTAAATTTCTTCATAGCTTCTTCTTTATTCATTTTTCCCCTTCCTTTGCCTCCACTGAAATTCTGTCCATTTTGACTCTGACCACCCGCCTGATTACTGGTTTGAGGATTATTATTTGCCTCTTGCTGTTCTGCCACTTTCACCTGTGCCCACATTATTTTCTCTTTTAACTTTTTATGTCTTGATTCAATGTCATCACTACAATACTTTGCATACCTCAAAATTTCGTATATCGTTTTGCTCTGCCAGCAAATTAAATGCTGTTGAATCATGTTACTAATGTCTGGTTTTAATCCGAACACAAAACGATACACGAAGTGTCCCTTATATTTGTCACCAATATTTTTGAATCCACTATACTGTTTGAATACCTGCAACAATCTTTCATAGTAGGCGTGCACTGATTCTTTTGTTCCTGGGTAGTCCTGTCAATTTTAACCCAATCTGTCTCCTTTGGGGAAATTTTCCCCTTCAGAAACGTGATTACCTGATTGTACTTTTTCATCACCTCCTCCGATGGCGCACCTGTTTTAGCATCTCTAGGATATTCATCCTTTGGCCAATCAATAGTGATCTTACACTCTGTCCACAAGTCTGCTGGAACAACAATTTCAAACAACCCATCTAAATCCTTTAACAAAACCTTCGAGACCTTCACAAACCTTTCTACCTGTTTGTACCATTCTACGGGTCTCTCTCTTAGTCTGGGGAAATCATTCTTAAATGATAATATATCCTGCCTTGACCACGGAACATGAACATATCCACCACCTGGTACTTATCTCATCGGACTTGCCCTTTCAACCTGTTCTGTTTCCTTTAACGGGAACATAGACACTCCTTTACTAGCTGCTTCTTCCTTCTTTCTTACCCATCAATTTCTCCATCGATCTACATCTCCCCATTTCTTCAAAATGTTCATCAACTCTTTTATCTCTAACCTTTTTCCAGACGCATTCAAACTCTCCAGATCCTTTTCAGTAAATGCCAATCTGTACGATTTCTGTAACACCTTTGACTTTTCTATGTCTATTCCATACTCACTAGCAGCTTCAGATATTTTGTCATGAAGATTCTTCGCTCTCCAAGTAATGTTTTTACACAAGAACAACAATTCATCATCTCGATAAGTCCCTAATCTGTCTGGACTGATTGTACCAATAATCATTTCTTCCAAATCTACCTTCAATTGGCTCACATTTATACTCTGTGGTTGTTTTTCTTTCTTTTCCCTTTCCTTTATCCAATCGTTCAATTCTTCTGAAGAAGGACCTGCTGAACTCCCTGTCATTGGAGTGATATTTATCCCTATTCTCCTTGGACTTATTTGTGTATCTCTTCTAGGGGTTTCTGTTATCATTTCACAAACTGGAAGATCTAACAACATAACGTTTGTGTCAGCCTGTCTATTTCCATTGACTATCGTCTCCATTCCGCTCCTGACATTACCCATTGGAACTGGTAATGTATGTACTTTTGGTGTATTTGGATTTTCTCCAAACAAAGGAACTACAGGACCTATTGTAACCGGTATCGTCAACGCCTCTGCATTTAAACTTAACTGATTTATTTTCTGAATCTGCTCCACATTTGCCTTGTTTAGCATTTCAAACTCTTTTTCTCTCATTATCCTAGCCATGTCTGCAATCTGTGGGATCAATGGATTTCCCATAAAGGGTGCATTTGGAGTCACTTCAACTGAATTTTCTCGATATGGCCGGGGTCTTTTGGTCATAATATCCTGTAATAACTCATCATCAGAATCATTTACACCATCCCTTGCACTTGATGTTTCTATATTTTTTTTTCTCTTTACATTTGCCTCCTGTCTGCTCATCAACTGTTAAAACTGGGTATAACCCTTCTGTTACCACAGCTCTCCTCCATCTTTTCAGCTTTTCTCCCTTATTCTCAAGAGGATATCTAAACATCATACTCCTATACCCTCTGTTACCAATTCGATATTTTTCTCTCTCAAATGCCTCAACTTCCCATTCCTCCAAGGCTTCGTACTGTGTCAATCTAGGGTTCAGTTCTAATGAATTCATTCGATTTCTCAGATTCTGCAATATCCTTACATTAAATGTAACATACTGAGGAAAAGCTAGAACACCATCATCCTTTGTATACTCCAACCAGTTTTCGAACCATACACACGTATGATATTCTCGCTCCAACATCATAAAAGAAGCAGGCGTCTTTGGAGGTGGAATCGAAATTCCCTCTCTAGTCACAATTGGTTTGTCCTTTTTAAAGAAATTCTTTATTTTCTGCATCAACTTCATTTTCTGACTCTTTCCGCTAATGAGTCTTATCATATAACAATAACAACAACCTTTCCGTCTTTCTCTTATTCGATTGGTAAACTTTTCGTCCTATACTAGCGCGACTCACACCAACCAACCAATCACAGTACCGCTTCGTAAGCAAAATCTCAACCAATACTATCGCGGCTCACACCAACCAACCAATCACAGCTCAATACACGCCCGCTGCCTGACCAATGCCAGCGCAGCTTTTTATGACGTCAGAATTACTCCTTCTACTGACCCTCCCTTTACAAAATAATACAGCAATATTTCCTAAGCACTCTTAATCAAAAATTCGATTAGTAACAACATAAAACAATGCTACCTTGTCTGTTCCACTAAATAAAGAGATAGTTTTTCACTTTTTCAAGAGGTTTTCTCACTACGAGTCCTAATAACGACCAGCGCTATTTCACTCTTCAAACAAGTTCTGGGTGGACCTATTACTCCTCTAGGGATAAGGCCAAGATTTCACAAGAGGACTTTTTGGCGTGAAAATGGGTCTTGTTACTCTCCTGGGGAAAAGGCTAGAGTTTCGGAAGTGGACCCTTCGCTATTTCAGTCACTCCCCTTATATACGAAATTTCCCTAATATAACACCTACAGCCCTCCGTAGCTTTAAGGTATTATTTCAACAGACAAAGTACTTCTGAAATGTGGCTTTGTTACCACACTCTTCTTCTGCCTACTTCAGGCTAAATTCCATTCCCGGAATTCCTCAGGTATCTCCGTACCTGAACTTCTAGACAACATAGAACATGACACTAACTTGTCATGTTAAGAACATCCAATCAATAATCAATAATCATTACCAAACTAATCAATAATTAAACCGTCCTCTGCTACCAAGAAACTGATCCAGCGCAGCTCCAATATTTATCAGGGATCAATACTCAATACATCACAATACAATGGCCCATACACATTCACCCAGAATCCCTGATGCACTGGGGTCAATTTATTTGTACGATCAATTCTTTTCTTTTCATAGATTAATTGATAGCATCAAAATCGAACCTTTTACATCAACTTTCCTTCTACTTGGTCGATGGACCAATTAGTTGAATAGTTGATGGCAATGATTACCTTCTAACTTACCAACCATTTAATTAATTACTAAAATGATCACAGACTCTCGGTGAAGTTAATAATGAATTGTATCTCAAGTCATTAAGGATTATGCTCAACTGCATTTGGTCACAAAATACAAACACTGAATCTCACGAAAGGAGAAATTTTTACATATTCAAAATAAATGAAATACAGATTCATCCAAACATAGCAATGACTTTATGCAATGAAGGAGTGGATAGAGTAAGAGATAAAAGTTTCAGCAAAAATATGTGCGAAACATCATATACCTCACGGAGGGGATAGATGAAGAGACAATAGTTTCATCTAATAATACATATCATTGACGGAGTGGATAGGTGGAGAGAAAAAAGTTTCAGAGACAAAATACATCCATAAGTTAAATTCTGAGAACAAGTTTGACTAAATACAAACCTATTGGTCTGTAGGAAAACCAACCCCTCAGCCTAGGAGATGGTAGGGGTTCCCCGAAACAGGATCAGGGAGCAAAGGATAAGAAGAAAACAGGATCGGGACAGGTCAGGAACAGTTAGGCCTCTCTGCAAAGCGACGGAGAGCGACGCATCTCCCCTCTTTCTCTCCTGCCGGCCTAAGCTTAAACCATACCCCTAAAGGCACCCCAATTATACTCTAAAACTAACACGTCCGTCCTACAATTGTTGCAAACATTATTAAATCTTGCAAAGGGATTGGTGGGCTTGGGAGGTGGCGTTGTCACACCACTGTGACTTCACCTTATTTTTTAACTACTTCTTTGTTCACCATTCATTCCCAGGGTATGGTTCTCAGCTTGTTCTCACTTTATTTCATGTGATACAAAATTTAACATTTTTCATTCATTTTTTAACATCATCCGCAGTCTGTGTCTCCGGTCCCACGCCTGGGCACTTGTTTTGGCAGTCGTTCGACACTCTGGCCTTCACCCTTCTCATGTCATCTGCGGTGCACTGCGTGTCTGTCTTGCTTCTGACAGGGCGAACTCACGCCTCGTGTTTTTCCCCTCCCACTTTAGCCAAGTTTAGAAAAATGGCTGCTTCATCTAGCACACTAAAGTAAACGAAAATGAACATTTATTAATTATATGATAATGAAACCTTCACTGTTTACCACCCACCTTGCATTATTCCCCATTAATGTTACCTAGCATAAGCTTTGTGCCAAAATAGTATTATTTATTAGTTCAAAACAGGATGCAACATGCAAATTACTGAAGCATATGCGGCCTATTTATCCAACGCTTCTCGTTTTTCTCAAATCACAATGTTATTACAATATTATTTTGTTTACGTGTTAGTTCAGACATTGCCAAAGCAATTTCCCTTGTGTTCGTGTTGGGTGTACATTAGTTTTTCAACAACTACTTACTGTTAGTACGTATTATGGGGGTATCAATTCGAGCAGGTTTCATTTTTGTGAAACCCTGCTCCATCAATAATAATGAACTCTTGTGAAAGTAAAGAGAGACTGCATTTACAAGAAGTGCAGACAAGATTTTGTAACCATCCTAATGGGTCGACTGTGGAGGAAAAGAAGAAGCAGAGTCCAGCTGCCACATTATAGCTTGCCCTACTGGAGAGTGGCTTTCAAGTTCCAGTCATGGAGGGTTATTCTTTGTCAGTGTGTCACTGGTTGGTACTCAAACACGTGTATTGATAGGTATTGATAGAGGGGATGATTTGAAAAGATACACTATATAATTTCTCACATACAAACCGGAATGTCTGTGCTTGCATGTAAGTTGTAACCACTCCTTACCTGTACAGACAAGAGGGACCAATTGGCATTGCCAATGGTTGTAATGATTTTTTCATAACTGGAATTGCCATGGAATCAACTGGGTACAGCAGTATGTTTCTGGGAAGTGGTGTCCCACATATTTAATTGACATACAAGATGTATAAAACGGCAACTAGGATTCAACCATGTTAAACAACTCTGTAGATGTTTTCCTTCAGTGATAAATTTGCCTTCACACCCACAGTGAATGAAGACATGTATTGGCATGCAGTCTTTCTATTATTTCCAGTAGTGGCATCTCTATTTTCTCCAGTTTAATTAAGAGATTTATCTAGTGTACGAGGGCTCTTGAAAGTATTGTTTCCTGCCACTGTTCAAATTCTTTGAAGACTTACAGCCGAGGGATCATTTGCAGGTGAAGGGCTAAGATTTATATCCGTTTCTCAGTATGATGCTCAAATTCTCCCTGATGATTATCAATCTCAGATTTGCTCATTGCTAGGCCTTTTTGCTGTGAAAGGTCTGTGTGTACCTGCAATTTTTGTTTAGTTACATTTTTGCTGTGTTTCTAAATTGGTAAGCACAAGATACCATTTGTGTGCTGTCATCTGAGGAAGGCTATCTTCACATGCATGTTTATGTTTATTTATATGGTTTTTGTTGTACAGTGACCACCTTCTGTGAGGTAACCCCCTGTGTTTAATTTTTGGGGGGACTAGCCTGCTGGTAATCTTGAACTTTACCCTGGGACACTAATATCCAGTGCCCAGTGTATATGCTCTGGCCCCTAAAACATGTTGAAATTGCCTTAAAACCTGACAGGCACATTTAACTTTCCTAAAAGCCCATATCATATGGCCGACACGTGTTTCGTCGCTTACATGGGAATTAATCCCGCGACTTTATCAAGGCTGCATAAAAACATAATGAATACTCAATGTATCACCTTCTTTAAATTGGGTGTACAGAACTAGTCAGAGATTACATTCAGCGGCCGGTGCCATGCTGAATGTAATCCCCATGTAAGCGACGAAACACGTGTCGGCTGTCTGAACATCGGAAAATAAAAAGGAAAAAAGAAATAAGAACTTACCTACTTGTATTTTACTTATGCTCACATCAAGCATGTTTATGTATATTGTGACATAACAGACGTGTGCTGAGGAATTCCTTTGTATATCTGTCAATTGGCCAAGGCCATTTTGTGTTTTGAGGAGGTCAGTGGTTCTCTTCACCTTGCAGCACCGTGATCAATACAGCAAGTAAATATCAAATATTTGTGTTATCTCTCCCGAGTGGCGCCTTCATTTACCCAACTAAATACCACTGCTCATTAGGTGCCCATATCATATGGTGCAGAAATGCATCCATGGCATGGAAAGTTAAATGGCATGTGTGGACTGCAGAATCAATTGTGCCATTCACTACAGTGGCACAGAAAACATGGTTCCAGGCCTACCCTGTGGAGTTTGACTGTTGCAGTGTAATACCTGCAGTGCAACCAGTCAAAATAACCCTTTTGACAGGTAAAGACCTCCCTTTTAAATATTAGCAAATTGCCCAATGCAGGTCTTGTATCCCCCAAGGCAGGGTGCATGGTATTAAAAAGTCAGATATATAGAAAGTTAAAGTTGCCATGTCTCTACAGTGGCAAAGCCACTATGGCAGGCCTAGATGTCCCATTTAGAAAATCAGAGTACAGATTAAAATAGTAATGCTGGTAATCTCTGGAATGGGGCCAGCTAGAACAATAATGAAACCACTATTATAAATAGTTATTAAAAATCCAATTCAGTGGTGAAGTCAGATTTTAAATAAGTGTCAAAGAAAAGTAACTTCTTGAAAGTTACCTTTTCCATGCCCAAGCCTTCATAAAGCTAATTAGTATTAGGCTCTGATAGCTGTTCAGTCTTTACTTGGCCTGAATGAGGTGTGCAATTCCTCCTAGGGGCTACACAACAGGTCAGTTTGATTGACAGGTTGATCTCAATGTGCAGGGATGAATGTTCTAAGCTCAGCAGAATATTGAGAGCGGGGGCTGTGGTCACCATGTTGGCACAACAGTGTCAAATCCTGCATAACAAGTTTGTCTGAGGCACATGAACAATTTTGCATTATTGAAATCGATCAGACAGGGCCAGATAACAATTATTGTGTATCTCCTGTGTAGTCACTGAGGGGCCATGTTTTGTTTTACTAGACTTTTGTCTCCTGTTTTGCTGTAGGCCAGGTCCTACTTCAAACTTGCTTTTAGTGTTAGATATGAGCACCATATGCCTTCGACACTTCATACACCGTCCCAGTCCTCAGAGCCACGTTTTGTATGGCTTATGACTTCTGCCATTTTGGTATTGCCCTGGTACATGGCATTGTAGGCCTGTTTGCAGTGAGGCAAACAGGAACTACTGAAAAAGTGGATAGAATTGCCACTGGTAACTTTTATCTCATTGGGTAGGTGGTGCCCAGGAGTCACCCCCCCACTACCCAGTGCTAACCATCAATACAGCATCCCAAGGTATCATTCTAAAAACACTCTGGACTTGTGGAAGATTACATGAGAACTTGACCTGCTGTCTGTGAAGTGAAAGGATCCCTGAAGAAGAACCTGCTTGCTCTTGTATCCAGGACAAAAAAGTAGACCCCAAGAGTCAGTTAGCTGACCTCCTGTGTGTCTAAAGGGACACAACAAGCTGCAAGAGAGAGAGTCCTAGAAATGCTTGGCTGACTGGTAGAAACCAGACTGGGATTGGACTTTGCTGTTGGGCTCCAACTGACATGTTGAGAGTTTCTAAAAGCCTTTCCCTGAGGTCCAGAGAACCTTAGAAATGGTTGTTTTTGCACAAGAATAAAGTTTGAAAACTTTTGAAAACTTCTCTAACAGAGCTCCAGAGCCTCAGCTGGACGTGCCAGAAAAAGCATCTGACAGGCAGTTTAACATTTTTGGATTGATTTTCAGATATGTCCTGCTCCAATCTGTGCACGCCACAGAAAAAAAATACTAAGGGCCTGATTTAGAGTTTGGTGGACAGGTTACTCTGTTACAAAGTGATAGATATCACATCTGATTTTTTAGATGTGCCACTGGATATAATACACTTGTATCCGTCATGTTAGTGATGGGGTAACCCGTCTGACGAACTCTAAATCAGGACCTCAGTCTTATTCTGTGTTGGCACGTAGAACATTTTCAGCAAGAAATTTCCTAAACTCCAGAGCTTCAACTGGACCAACCTGCTTCAGGTATCTGGCCTTCAGTTCCTCGGCAGTGGCTGCAATTTCAGCGGCAACGCACGTGGGGAGGATTTTCTTCCGAAAAAGTGATAAAGTCCTTTACTGCATTGGATTGTAGAAGAAATTTCAATACTTTTCTTTAAAAAATGCCAGTCACTCTCTGAAGTGGGACTTAGAAACTTTTTTGAACTTTTTGACTTTCAGACTTTCACTGGGACCAATCCACTTTGTGTATCTGACCAGGACTCCATGGCAGTCGACTGGAAATTGGGCCTAGGTCCCAGTCTACAGCGTCTATTGACTATCATTGTTGCTTTGCGCTTCTTGTGAAATTTTCTCGTAAAAATTAAAAAAATTCTATATTTAGTTCCCCATATTGGACTTCTTTTGATCTTCTTTTACTTATAAAATGTCTCTCTTTATTTTAAAATTGGTTTTGGAGTTATATCATGTGACCTTTTCTACTGTGTAAGCACTGCTTAAATACTTGACACATTGCCTCAGATTTTAGCCTGAATGCTTTATGTCACATTACCAGGGTTTGGGCACAGGTTTATTTTATTTAATTTGTGTGACATCTAGCAAGTGGTGGCCTTTTCCTTTAAGGTGGACACTTGTCCAACCCAAATAATACTCCAGTTTCCTACAGTATTTATGGAACCCAAACTGTCGCCCTTATTGGGATTATCTGGCACTGAATCCAAAAAAGATCAAACAGTATGTGAACTCCAAGAGATAATAAAAAAGTAGTCTTCAAAACTGCATTGAAAACATCTGAGAGAATAGCCAAGTTTTCAGTGATTTTCTGAACCGGAGAAGATATTTTTCCTTCCACAGATGAACCCCTAATTTATTCCATTTAAGTTCTGCAGGAAATAAAGATAAAGCTTGACTTTCAAGCAAGAAGTGATGGTCCTGGTGGATCACTAGCAAACAATGATTGCTAGATCTCACAGTTTGGGAAGGGTGATATCACTTAAGTCGATCTCAAAAAGCAGAGCATTCAGTTGAGTAAATTGCTTTATACGAAAGGCATATTAAATGTTGAACATATTACGCTTCTTGATAATTAACCAATGGGGGCATGTGAAATGTGTTATTTGGCTTTCAGGCCCAATGCCAGCCTATCAGCATAATTTTCAACTATTTGAAGTTTGTGAACCAGGTAGTCAGGAAGCTCAATATAAACAGCATTGGAATTCTATCAAAATATGCAGATGTGGTCACTGATAAATTATTAGAGGTGTATCAAGAAGCGCTCCAGCGGGGACGACAGCCTGGAACCATGGGTCAGGCCCACATAATATTGATTCTGAAACCCAGCAAAGACCCGGTAGAGGCGTAGTCCTTTAGACCGCTCTCTCTACTCAATGTGGGTATTCAAATACTAAGTGGAGCCCTGGCGGCATGACTGCTCCCATATTTGCCATCACTGATACATGAATATCAGTGCAGCTTTATCCCACAATGAAGTACCATGTACGACCTCTGCAGTCTAGCCCATGTCTTACATACGCCACACTTGAGGGAGGTACCATATGCCCTGGCATTCCTGGATATTGATCAGCAATTTGATTCTGTGGCATGGGAGTACCTCTGACATGTACTGGAGAAGGTGAGACTTGGTCCCAAATTCATAGCATGGATTAAACTGTTGTACACTGAACAGGGAGCCAGAGTGCGGAGAGGCGGTATGATGTCGCAGTTAGAATTACATCGTGGCACCCAACAGGGATGTCCCCCGTCACCCTTACTTTTTGCTCTGGCCATGGAGCCCATGGCAGCACTGCTACGCTGCAATCTAAAACCCTGGGGGATTCAAGTGGGCAAGACAATGCATATTGTGTCCTTGTACTCCGACGATACACTCGTATACATTCCTGTGCTCTTATGTGTTTCGAGGGCCTTTGGGGAGGTGCCTGGTCTCTTAGTTAATGCCCACACATCTTAGTTGCTACCGTTGGATGGCCTGATTTATGGTGCGTTCTGAGGCTCTTCTAATGGTAGGGCTTCCATGAGGTGTGGAAGGGGTACGTTACTTGGAAATCAAGATTGCCTTTTCAAAACAGAAATTTCTGGACCTAAATATTTGCAGAGTGCTAGAGGGCCTGAGGGCATTGGTTCGTTTATGGAGAGACCTCCCCTTGTCGCTGATGGGCAGGGCATCACTCGTTAAGATGGTAGTACTGTCACTGTGCCTCTACAATCTTCAAGGTACATTGTATGAGATTCCCAGGAGGTACTTTTTCGAACTAGATAGTCTACTAGTGGACCTGCTAAAATAAAATGGATAGGGTTACCCAAGTTGAAACAGACTTCGGAACAGGAGGATTTGAGCTTCCCGGTATTGCACTTTACTATTTAGTAGCCCACCTACAACACATGGTTCACTAGCTGGACAAGGAGGACAACTGGGAAAAGACTCTACTTAAAGGCTCTCATGGAAAACCTATGCTCCCTTAGCTGCTTATGTGTGGCGCCTGGCAACTGGCACATTCTCCGTACCTGATACAGCATGTGGGTTGGGTGTGGGAATGTGCGGTAACGAAGGTCCTACATCGCTAGACATATGCACAAGATAGGCCGCTATGGGTACTAAAACCGTGTGCAAAAATAGCGGAGGTGATGTGTGTACAGAAATGGAAGGATGGAGGATGTGAGGTTCTGGGAGATTTATACCTTGGCGGCCAGTTTCTCATGCCGGAAGATGCGGTGGACTCATTTGCATTAGGTACAGGCCACTATCTACTATATGCCAAGATATCGGCAACACTGCAAGGGATATGGCCTTTTTTTGCGGAAGAGCCTATACCCTCACAGATGCTAACGACAATACTGGCGATTGCAGGAGGTCGCAGACTGATCTCACACATACTTCATCCTGAGGGAGGACTTACAGAGAATAGTGCCAAAGGCACAGGGGAAATGGGAGGAAGTGTTAGGTGAGACCCTGTCCACACGGGATTGGGACAAGGTCTACATGGGTGTACGCACTGTGAGCTTTAATGCACGCTTCAAACTAATACAATATAATTACACCCACCAAGCATATCTCTCACCCAAGACCCTACACAACATATACAAGTCAGACTTTATTTCGGTCATTCGACCATAAAAGTGCAATGTGCAATATAACGCTTACATAAAATATTAAAATGTGGTTCGGGCAAACAATGCGTAGCAAAGACCTCTAGGTATAATGTGCATTTGGCTAATATATAAAGAGTTATGAATTAATAAAACTTTAAAAAAACATATCATAAACATCAAACCTCTAGGTGCAATATGGAGTTCTGCTCATTCATAAAATTATATATTGTTAAGAACTTTAAAAACATATCATAAATAGCGGACTATATGGAGCTAGAACCAGGGATATGATGCATAAGCGGAGCAGCCCTCTGCCTGGATCACCCAAGGCAGTGACAACAATAACCTCCAGGAAGACAAAATCTTCAAGTGGGGGCCATTGTGTTGCCAACAGACAACTAACATCGAGATAACGCCAATCTTGCAGTGTCCACGATAGAATGCCAAAGGGTTGAAACTTCAGAATATTACAAAGTAGGTGACGTGAACTACTCCTCATCCCCCTCAACCTCAATCTGTTTGCAGCAGGTTACTCCTAATGCCCCACATAAGACCCAAAACATTTGCCACTGCAAAGTCTACCACAGGTCTGAGGTCTGATCTGAGTATTCACAATGCCTCAGCATGATTATGCTTTCCCATCTACCTGCATATTGGTGCGAGCCACTTAGGGCATGTGCTGGAGATTCTGCACTAGTGGTGCAAAGAGGACAAGACCGAGATGGCACAGGGGTGGTAGTCCAAGAGTTGGTGATGGCATTAAGGGGAAGCGTGCCAAATCTGCATGTATAGTTTCCTATCGCTAGGCTTCTGGATTACTTCTAAATAAGGTTCAAGGGAGGCAATAGATTTATGATCTGTAAATTCCAAAGCTAGCCGACCTTTGTTAGGATTGGCGACTGCTGTCTGGGCTACCGAACCCCAGTAATGCAATTTAATATGGGCTTTAGTAGGAAGTGAGGCTGGGCTCCCGTTTTCCCAATGGCTCTCCAACTCTATATCGGATAATAGATGCTTTACATTTTTGAGCCACCCAATCTCATTCTGCTTATCTAGAGAAATGACTTCGTCAAGGGCCTTGGCATAGGAGCCTAGCTCAGGGTGGACCTAATCCTCCTCCAGAATAGAAGTGGGTGAAGCTTGGCCTTATCAGCAATCGAACCTTAAGGGATGGAGGGGGCTGCTCTGTGGTAAGTGGACCAAGCTTCTCAAAAACGTATTCTCGGCTCTAGTTAGATCGACCAACCTTTCGAAACCCCACAACTCTGCCCCATATAGGACTGAGCTCACTGCTTTGGACTCGTATATCTGCAGTGGCGCTGCCACTGGTTTGCTATAGGAGGTACTAAGTTCCTTGCTCAGGCCCCCAGCTATTTGAGTAAGCTTCAGGTACACAAAATATACACCACACAATTAGACTGGTATGTTAGATATGGAGTCCCTGCTGCGGATTTTGTGCATGTGGTGTGGAGCTGTTCCTCGTTAACTCTCTATTGGAAAGAGGTGCTGCAGAACCTCAATAGGGCAACTGGGTGGGAGGTGTCACTCACCCCGAAGGCAGTACTTTTGGGACTGATACCAGTCTCATAGAAAAAGAAACTGAGCTGTAAGTATTTAATGTTGGGTTTGTTATTTGCAAAAGGGCGCATTGCCATTAAATTGATGGGATCGCCACCCCCCATTTATGCTGACTGGCTGAGTGATGTGTCTGAATGGGCGGTGGTGGAAGAAGTCAGAATGAAACATGTGAGGAGACATGAGCACGAGATGATTTGGCTGCATGGGCTCAGATGCTGTCTGACCTGTGTGCCACAATGGCTGAAGACGCCGATGCGAGGGACTAGGAAGTGAGATCTGGGAATTGCTGTGGCGGAGGAATGACTCTTCTGTAGGATGGGGTACCCATAGTTACGAACCAGAGTCTGGCAGGGAAGATTGAACAGATTGCAGTTACGGACAGCAGAGACTATACCAATTGCTTCCAGATAGGAAATATGGCTAAAGCAGTAAAACTACAGTAACAATGTATGAGCAGCAAAATGGGTGGTGGGAGTTGGGGACAATGTTCTTTTGACATGTACTGTTGTTGTTACAGAGATATGCAAATATTGCTTACGTCGACCCATGATGTACTGTTTTAACCCTATGAAAATGCATAAAAAAGTATTAAAAAAACAGCATTACAAGCTGAGCTACATCAATGGCTCTAAAATTTGAACCTTGTGCGAAAGTGAAAACACCCATACAATTGTAACAAGGTTCGAAGATGAAAAAAACCAGGATTTAACCACATGTTTGACATGCTCATGGAGGGTTAATTTCCAGCTCAATTTGACTCCAAGATTTTTCACACAAGGAACCAGTGTTGGCTTTGGGCTCAACAACTCAGGCCAGAACGAGGGACTCAATGAGGTACCGGGTCTCAGAAGACATAGAATCTTAGCATTACTACCATTCAGATTTAAATGGAAATTGAATATCCAATGTTCGACAAGGATTATTATAGTTACAATTCCAGGCTAATAGTGCACAGATGTACTCAACAGTAGGTCACCTTGTAGCCATCTACAAAAAGAACATGGTCTGGCTCAATCTGGGTTTATACGTAATATCAGGTCTTGGCTTGGTGCATAAGTCTGTAACATCCAGGCAATCATGTTCAATGTCATCATAAATAGTATCATTAATTGGCAAAAGATTTGATGGATTTAATACCTGACACCTCTTTAAAATAACACTGTCTGCGGATAAGATAGTTTGCTCATATTTTGTCAACCGATTTTGAGTCATGTACTGAGTTTTCATTCTTGTCAATTGAAGCTCCTGACTCTAGTCTACCTCTAAGAGTGCGTCAGGTACATAGTCTTCCTCCCCTCTCAGGCACCTTCATTGGGAAACACCAGAACCATCATTTTTGAAAAATGGGTATTGTTGTAAAGCATTCTGATTCGAATTTGGAAGTTGTTGCATGATATTCTGAAATGAATTAGTATTCATTTTAGGCATTTGATTTAAATAAAATATAGGATTCCCCATATTTTGTGGGATCATTTAAGCTGGTGGGACTAGCATCATTGGAACTTGTTCCTACATGGGCACTTGAATTTTCTGTGCTACATCATTCAATTGGTGCGTGTAACTTTTCTGCAAATGTAAATATTTAGAAAGATTAATCTCATATTTCTGGGCTAATTCTGCCAATTTATCATGTATGACAGGTCATCGTCTGGTAATTTCTTTACACGGGTAAATTATTTTTTTCTTCTGATACTGTTCTAAATGTTCTAGCTCTAAACACCCTCTTGATATCTCCCCCAATTTCACCTTTAATTTGGAAATATCCAAAGGTCTTTCCTTTTCTAAATGTTCTTGAGACTCTGCACCCTCTGTCTTTCTAATCCCTACTGCTTCCTCCAACCAAGGGGTCGATTCCGATCTCGGTCGGAAGGCCTCCGAATCGGATTCGGCTTTACCGGATCCGAGTCGGAGGCTTTGTTTCCGACCGAGTCGTACAGAGGTCCGGACGCCCAAGTACGATGCGAATGAACGCGAAATCGCCGACCGAATCATTTCCGGGTCCGAACCGCTCCGTACGAATCGTTCGCACTCGATTCGTACCGCGCAATGGAGAAGTTTTACGACCGAGCCAGTACGATGCACGATCCGGACAGCCAGATCGAGTCGGAGCATCCGGCATGTAAAAGCTCTAGGAAGCGGACTTCAGGGGTCCTTGCCGGACCCCCCTTCACCCGTAGCCTTACGAGTCGGACACAGGGGGGACCCAAGGGTCCCCCCCTATACATGCATGTACGGTGCGGATGGCACCAACGCGTACCCACTACAGGGGGCACCCTTTTGCGCAACGTACCCATTGAGTCAATGGGAGCCCATGTACGCGTCGTACGACCGGCTCCCATTGACTTCAATGGGAGTCCGACCGAACTGAGTCCGGCAGCATGCGGCCGCATCATACTCGCTTGGTCGGACTGCAGGAGTCCGGCTCGGTCAGAAAACAATCCGGATCCGGATCGGTCGGAGTGCTTTCCGACCCAGATCGGAATCGGCCCCCAAGTTGGAATACCTCCCTCCTCAGTGGGGTTTCTGTCTCCCGGAGTAATAGGAGCTGTAAAAACCAATGTCCCTCCATCTGTATGTGCTTGCAATGCCTGTGGTGGTCTCTACACGACAATCTGTGAATTCTGTGAAGTCGGGACAAATTCTGTTGCAGGCAGACCTCCTGCAGCTCCTTGATCATCTTGCATCAACTTTACATTTTGCGGGGCATTTGGAACTGGCCTATGTAAAGTCTGTACATTTATGGGTAGTACTGGTGCTGCATTATGCACTACAGGTTTACTAGTCACAGTAGAAACTGCTACTTGTGGTCAAGCCATAACTGGTGGAGCAATTTGAAGTTTCGGCGTAGGCCTTTCAATCTGTACTGTACTCATTTCTGCAGGTGCAGAAGCCACTGTACTACTCGTATTAGCGCCTGATTCACTATGGTCAGTAGATGTTGCATAAGATGGTATTCTTTCTGCCAACAATTCTTCTAGGATATCAGCCCCTGAATCGCTTTCTGTCTAATCTTCTATCTCTTTCTTTTCTTCGCTCTTCCCTATTGATTTCTTTTTTTTTTCCCATTCCTGAAATTTCTGATGTAATTGCTGGATACAATCTAGTCCTGTCTATTATAGCTTTCTTCCATCTACACTATCATTCATCCCATTGAGCATCTGCATAATTACGCCCTGTTCTCTTTGTTCTTCTCTGATATTTGTTCTTCTTTTTGTCTCAGGCTACTTTCTCCCCTTAAATGTAAAGCCTCATATTGTGCAGGTCTAGGAGGTGGCTTCACTTCATACAAATCCCTTTCAAATTTTCAAGAATTCTAGTTTCAAAAGATTCGTATTTTAGGAAACTCAAAGGACCCTCTTTCTCAGTGATCTTGCTCCATTGACAAAGCCAAAAGCATGTATGTAACCCATGTTCTATTGTCGTAATGTTTGCAGGCGTACCCTCAGGAGGTGCCTCTTCACCTTTCCGTTCGGGAATAGTAATGTCCCCCTTTACAAAACTCTTAATTTCGTTAAAACTTTTCATAATCGCAATAACTTGAAAAGCAAAAACAACTTCAATTCAATGTTTTGATTCTGTTCCGGATACATCAAATTCTTTTAAATCAATCCTGTCACATCTATTATTTCCCAAGATTCTGTCAACAAATCTAAATGCGATAGTCTCTCAACCTTTGACCAATCTCAGCGCGATGCCTTGACGTCACCATCCAATCCCAGCACGAAAGCACACTAACCGACCAATCACAGTGCGTACCCTATGATGTATGACTTCACTCCTTGCAGCAGTTCACCCTCTACAATTTTCTTCAATTTTCAATTGACACATCAACATATACCAATTATTGTTTGCTCTACTATAGGAATAACAGTATTACACTCATTCAGGAAACTCACAAATGCAAATGAAATATCGACCAGCAGTAAATCACTCTAATAAATGTAGCAGACCCTTTTTGTCCAATTAGGTTATGCTAAAATCAATAAATGTTAAACCATCACAGCAATGTTTTTAGTATCTCTGTCTTATTGGTAGAAGTGATGGTATCTCACACCCTACTTAAAGCCTGCAAACAAAAATTTCAAGTGTCTTCTACACTTCTTTCAACAGATCCCACGATCTTAGACTATGACTAGTCTGAAACCCTTCAAACTCTTTACATAAAGACAAATAACATCAATTCAAATCGCAATGCATCACCACACTACTGACCAAGAAAAATCACAATTACAATAGACAAAACATCATCCTATTAATACTCACACCTCCAACAGCAACCGCCTTCGAATAGCGCCTTGTCAGATCTTCAAGTTCTGGACATTGGTTTTCGGGTTTCGGGTAATTTTAATCTACTTTGGAAATTATTTATAGCTCCATTCAAGGTGTGAACCATCCTCTGCTACCAGAAAACCGATAGTGCAGAAAGTGTCCAAATGTTACTCCTCAGTACCAGTTCAACCATTGACTTACAAGAATGGGCTCTAACTCCGTGCTATATCTTCTTCTTCAAGGTGACAGATCTTTGCCACTGTTTTTTGAATGGAAGCTACATCAAATCAATGTCAATCATCATCATACTTTACAGTTTAAGTTTAGTCAATGAAGAGTGTTTTAAGTAGATTTTCAAAAGTTTATTCTCTTTAAGAGATTAGTAAGTTATTTCATTTCTCTTTCTTTATTCAACTAGCAAATCAAGTAAATCCATTTACAGAAATTATCAAGCAAAAATATGGTTAGAGAAATCAATAATGCAAATTAACAAGCATGTTCCATAAAGGGAGAGGATGTGGTCTGACGGCTAGACTGCCGACTTTGGAGCTGAGAAACCAAGGTTCGAGCCTCGGGGTCGTCTCCACATCCTGTGATTCTGGGCAAGTCACTTAATCTCCCCGTGCCTACCAAAAAATATGAATGTGTCCTTGTGTAACGTAACTGGTGCTCATGTAAAGCGCTCTAATACCTCCGGGTCGCGAAATCAATAATGCAAATTAACAAGCGTGTTCCATAAAGGAATCACAGGCACATGCATCAAAGTAGGCTTTTGCGAGTCCTTAATTGCGATAATTAAGGACTCGCAATTAAGGACTCGCAAAAGCCTATGCATGTAGGAATCGCTATTAAATTAGCAATTTCTACATATTCCTTATTTGCCACTCGCAAATTGCGAGTCGCAAATAAGGAATGGCGTCCCATACATTCCATTGGGCCTATAGGCCCATAGGAATGAATGGGAAAGTGCATGCGCAATTTGCGAGTACCAATAGGTACTCGCAAATTGCGTATGCATTTCAAGGGTGCAAGGGTGTCAAAAGGACACCCTGTTGCACCCCTGAAATAGTGATGTGCACCCATGTTGCGCACACACATGCCTCAAGGGCATGTGTGTGCGAACATGAAACTTTGAAAAATGCACTTTAGTGCATTTTTCAAAGTTTTGCAAATTACCATCAAGTACAAATTGATGGTAATTTGCGACTCCTATAAGCTGAAATCGCTAATTTTTTAACTTTAATGCATTGCATTTAAGGAATCTCAATTTGCGATTCCTTAAATGCAATTGTAATTTAAGTAATCGCAATTTAGAGATTACTTAAATTGCGATTTTTGCATTTGGGATGATGCATCCCAAATGTAAATATACCGAATCGCAAAGGGGCAGATTCTGAGAATCTGCCTGTTTGCGACCGGTTTTTCTTTTGATGCATGTGCCTGTCAGTCCCTATTCTAACTAAAAGGAACCTAACTTAATAGAACCCATAATAAACAGTTGTAGAAAAGAGTGAGCTCAAAGGAGCATCAAATCAAATTAAGTTGTGGAACTCCTCATAAAGAGTAGTTAATGAACCTCAATCGAGTCTCATTTCTCTAAAGGCATTAGCATACAGCTGCAGTAGCAGCTGTACAAAAATATATCTTAATCAGGAAAATTGTGAAGCAGTAGCTACACCCGTTGGAGTAAAAAGGATAAAGAAAACTGTCACCTACAAAGGGCCTGATTATGAGTTTGGCGGTGCAGAACTGGACTGCCACACCGGCGGTCCGCACCCGCACAGCCAAACCCGTGGTTGCATTGCTGTTAGACCTGGCCTGTCTTGGCGTGATTACCCCTGACTTTTTTGCCTCTACCTCCTTTGCTTTTAGATGCTTTGGGTACTTTGCCACTGCTGATCAGTGTCAGAGTACAAGTGTTCCCTGTGTAAAGTATAATGGTAATTGGTTGGCCATGATTGGTATGTTGCCTTACTAGTAAAGTCCCGAGTGATGTGCACTGTGTGTGCCAGAGCTAGTAATGCAAAGGTGCGCGGAGAAGGGAACTCAGGCCTGCAGTGTAGGGCCTGCGCGCAGTTTGCTAAGTTAGCATGTTGTCCTGACAAGTGTAACCACTTGTCAGGCCTTACTTTCCCTTTTGCATACACAGTGGGCACCCCTGTGGTAGGTCCCGGGTAGCCCCTGGGCAGGGTGCAGTGTAAGTAAAAGGCAGGACATATACTGAGGTGTGTGTTCTGTCCTGGCAGTGGAAAACGCTCCATTTCGTTTTTCACTGGTGAAAGGCCATTCTGCCCATAGGACAGAATGGGGGAGGCTGGGTATTGTGTTTGTTAGCCTAGTTTCCCATAAGTTTAAAATGGAGAAGTGAAGTTTAGTATGTATGAACTCACAGCGTCATAACACATCTTTCTATGAAAGTGGTTTTGTCACTGTGTGTTCAGAAGCCACACTTTTAGAAAGTGGCTGAGTTTTGTGCTTTAAGCATTTCTGTGTGTCTCTGCTGAAGGTGGATTTGACTGTCTAGATCTGAGAGGGGAGAGGAGCCGGGGGAGGTCTTGACCCAGGGAGCGGTTGAGATGGCACCAGGCTGACCTGCAGCTGGAGAGCAGGCAAGGAAAAGCACCAGGAGTGAAGAGGCCTGGGTTGCAGCTATAAAACAATTGACCCATCTCCTGCTGAGTGATTAAGGATCCAGACCCCCAGTATGAAAGGGAGAAAGGTGACAGTGGGAGGGAGACACCCAGAACTGATTTAGGCAGGGGTCAGGGACCCCTGAGCACAACGAACTTCAAAGACGTTTAGGGGTATAACTAGGAGAGCTGAGACCCCTGAACGGGGGGAATGGAATAGAAGTGGATTGAGACTGAAAAGGCTTGGACCCATTTCGTGGTCAAGAGGAACCTCTGCTAAGGAAGGAACAACTGAAGAGACTGCTGGGGAAGGACCAACCCTTGCTTCGTGATCTGGGGCTGGTCTGCAGTTTGCTGTTCTAACCAAGGAAGAGGCTGTTGGGACTGTGCTGTGTGCGCTGGGTCCCCCTGCTTGAAGAAGACTGTGCTTTGTGCTGTGTCTTGTTACACCCCAAGGGCCCGAGGTGAGCTGGCTCCCTGTTTGTAAACACAGGAACATAAAAGTTTCCGGAGAAGTTTCAAGCGACGCGGTGGGCTCGTGTTGTGGCAGCTTGAGACCCTCGGAAGGTGTGCCCAGTGATCTTGGACACACGGAGGAGGAGTGAGACTCGGACGCGCTGGGTGCGTGTCGTGGTGTACAGGAGACGCGGGTGAAGAGCGCCTGGTCAACGTGTGCACCGAAGGTGATGCGCGTTTCGGACGCGCTGGGTGCATGTCGTGGTGCACAGCAGGCGTTGGTGAAGAGCGCCTGGTCAGCGCGTGCATCGGAGGTGGCGTGAGACTCAGACACAAAGGATGCGTGTCGTGGTGCACCGCAGGTGCTGGTGAAGAGCGCCTGGTTGGCGGGTGCATCGGAGGAGAAGTGAGTCTCGGACGCGCAGGGTGCGTGTCGTGGTGCACAGGAGGCGTTGGTGAGGAGCGCCTGGTCAACATGTGCATCGGAAGTGGAGTGAGTCTCGGATGCGCAGGGTGCGTGTCGGGGTGCACAGGAGGCGCTGGTGAAGAGCGCCTGGTCATCGAGTGCACCGGAGGAGAAGTGAGGCTCCGACACGGTGAGCGTGTCAGGGTGCGGCCGAAGGCGTTGGTGAAGAGCGCCTGGATATCGGGGCATCGGAGTTGGAGTAAGTCTCAGTGAAGCAGTGTGCGTGCTTTGGTGCAACCTGGGACTGTGGAGGTGATCGGCTGATCATCCGGTGCACCGGAAGAAAGTGAGTCTCTGCAACGTGGTGTGCGGGTCTTGGTGCCAACTGAGACCGCAGGAAGGAGTGCCTGGTGAACGTGCACTCGGAGTCGACGTGAAGTCCCATCAGCGTTGTGTGTGTGGCTTCGTGCCAGAGGAGACCCGGAGGGTGCTGTGGTGAAGTGCACCCGGAGTAATGTAATCTCAGGGGCGTGGGGTACGTGTGCCCTGCGGCTGCCTGAGACCTTCCTAACAGTCGCGGCCCGGACCGGCAGCCCGGAGGAGCTGAGCTGCCAGGCCGAGCCGCTGAGGCCCATTGAGAAAGTTCTACACGGAAGGCCCAGTTCGCTGAAGGAGGAGAGGAGAATGGGTCGCGCCCCCAGGTAATGTGAATCACTGCCTGGGCGGGGCGCGGGCTCGGAGGGACACTCTCTCGGCCTCTCAGACCTTTTGGCGGCGTGAGCCTTTGCTTCGGCACAGAGTGGGGCCCATACTGCGTTCAGGAGTGGCAGTACTGGGGCCAGAGTGGGAAGCTGTACTTTGTGTCATCGTTGATACGTGTGGGGGGGCAACTGTTATCGAAGAGGCTGACTGTCGTAATACACATTGCCGATATTGCTGCTAACGAACTGCCGGACTGCCTTAGGAGGCCTGACACTATTTCTGCATAACAAAGTACACGATTGTAGCGCTACGCATTGCATTATTTCTCCCTTGCAAAGTACAGAATTGTAGCGGCCCGCATTGCATTATTTCTTCATTGCAAAGTACATGATTGTAGCTACACATTGCATTATTCCTTCATTGCAAAGTACATGATTGTAGCGGTGCGCATTGCATTATTTCTTCATTGCAAAGTACATGATTGGGGTGTGACGCATTGCATTATTCCTTCATTGCGCAGTACATGATTGTAGCGGTACGCATTGCATTATTTCTCCCATTGCAGGTACCGGGGTGTATCGTTACGCATTGTATTATTTCTCCTGTGCCCAGCACAGGATTGTATCGTTACGCAACGCACTATTGTTTGTCCATTGCAACGTGTGTGATTCTAGCATTGCGACCAGCATAGCATTTTGAAAGCGGTGGTTGGGATTTGAACCTACCAACCAGCCGGAACGAATATTACCCTTTATTATATGTTGGCTTATGTATCGTGTGGTCTGATCGTATATCTTTTTACATAAAGTTTATACTCGTTTTATCAAACTCGTGTGGAGTCCATTTGTGCTGTCACCAGTGGGTTGCTGTGAGCGTGGTTGCACATACTGTACCACTCGTGCCTTGGAGATAGGCCTGGCTGCTCGTGCCAAGCTATTAAGGGGGTGAGCAGGGCTATCTCAAACGGTGTCCTTACTTGGCCTAACGTTGAGGGAGGAGTCCCGGGTCTCGCATTTGTGACAGTGGCGCGGGACGGGGACTCCGGCTTCCAACAACTGCCCACCAGATTATGAGTTTCCTCATGTCTGGTGGGATGGTTTTGGCAGTCTCACAGTGGTGCCTCTGAAAATGGGCACCACAATGGGAATGCCAAAAACAGATCCTGCACGGCATGGACTGTAAAGTTCATGCCGTGCAGGAATTTGGGTGCATGCACACAGGGGGGCACATGTTGTGCCCCCCTGCATGCATCCCCATGCACATGGACAACAGGGGGCCCTATGTTTCAGAACCCCCAGCCTTTTCATGGAGGAAATGATGGATTGATTTGGCAATCTAAAGTGCCCGAAGGTGTCAAGACGCTAATGCGGTTAGTCTAATAGGGAAGGAAAAGTTCATAATCCCTGACCGAAAGGGGGAATTACAAGGTAAAGAGCCAGGACTTCAGAGCCTTATGGAAAGGAAGAAGGGCTTCCAGGCAGGAGATAGAGTAAGGAAGAGTGTTCCAGAGATTGGATGCAGCCCCAGCAAAAGCTCTCCCACCACATCTTGCCTTCCGAAACGTGGGAATAACCAGCAGATTTTTTCCCGCAGAACACAGCTGTCTAGAAGGTATATATCATTGAAACAGTTTCTTAATTCCCTCAGCACCTGCATTGTGAAGTGCTTTATGGACAATGCATAAGGCTTTGAAGGTGATTCTTAGTGGCTGGAAGCCAATGCAATTTCCAAATTGCAACAGAGAGTGAATGATATTTAGGACGATCCAGAATGAGTCTTGCCTCCGTATTCTGGACAAGCTGCAGCTTTGCTATGGCTGTATTATTAATGTCCAGGTAGAGTGCATTGCTGTGATCCATCCTGGATATAGTCAATGCCACAACTGCTTATTTGCATGCAGAAAAGGAGAGAAACGGAAACACCTTCCTAAAGGTCCTAATCACCCAGAAGCAGGATGATACTGTCCTGTTAACCTGGAGATTAAAGGACAAGTTGTTATGAACCAGATCGCAAAACGTTTTTGCGGAGCCAGCAGGGTTGGGAAGTTGACCCAGCATTTCTGGCCACCAGGAATGGGTCCAAATGGACTGTTGGCTACCAAAGATCAGAACCTCAGTTTTATCACCATTGAGTCTGAGGTCGTTTTTTACCATCCAGATGGCCGCAGCCTGCATGCAGTTCTTGAAATTGATGGCGGAAGCCTCCATGTCCCTCGTAATAGACACAATTATTTGTGTGTCATCAGCATAGGATAAGGCCTGCAAACCAAAAGATCTAACCAGTTTGGCCAGCGGGGAGACATATAGGTAGACAGTGTGGGGCTCAGGGATGAGGAAAGACCTCCATGATACCGCTGGCGGTCCTGAAACTCATAATATGCATGGTGGTGCTGCAGCGGCACCACCAGCATATTACTTAGCCCCTGACCACCACACCACTGCCAGGGAATGGCGGTTCTCTGCCAGCTGCGGCAGTGCAATGGCGGTCTGACTGACAAAGTTGTAATTGGGCAGTTGGACCGCTGGTGTGGCGGTGGATGGACTGCCACTGTTGCAAGTCTGGCAGTCTTTGGACCGCCGGACTCTAAATTTGGCCAAAAGTGTCAGCTACAGCAATTACCATCAGCAGTAGCTTACAGCAAATAGCAATGAAATGAGCCAGCACTCGGGGAAAGGGATGATAGAATGAAGTGAAGGCTAACTAAAAGAAGCACTAATATAAAAGACATGAGAACACACTAATAACAAAGTTGCTGATCTGGTCACTCAGGTCCAACGAGAAGACATCTTTCGATGTTGAGCAGCTTCGTTTCTTTTCCCACGGTAAAAACATGGAGTTCACAGTTTACTATCAAATTTGTAACAGATATTACTAAACATCTGTTATACTGGGAACGTCTGACCTTGGTTCCGAGGGAAGACTATTGCAGTGTCTATCATTTATTCAATGTTTCACTGAAGAACAATGAACTACACTAAAGACAGAAACATTTGCTTGCAGATGTCTAGTTAAGTAATGACATTCTTATTGCTTATAAGCATAAGTTTATTATTAAATGCGTAATTCTCTATTCAGTGTTATATGAACATGGGAGAGACAGGAAGTTTAAGCTTGGTTAATAAAGAATATGTAGCTTAAGAAATGAATACATGTTATAAACTCAGCACATTCTGCAGTTATGACAAATCTAAGCAAGTCACATTATGGTCAATCTATCAAATACATTTGTGCATGGTTCAGCATTTCCTAAAAGCATCTATTTATTAAAGCTGATATCTAGTTGAGGCCTACTAGTGAAAATTAATGCCTGGTGCATTTTGGACATTTTGACTCCTGTCGTTTTAAAAATACAATTCTCAAGTTAATTTCTAAAGAAAGTTATCATAGTCATCAATTAATTTTTATGCCAATGTTCTACTTTCATCCTTCTTTGTGGTTCCCTTGATCTCCTTTCTCTTACTTCCTTGTACTAATCACTGTATTTGTTCTTGTACTGTTCTAGGTGTTTTGGCACACCTACTGTTTTTTTTTACCTTGTTGAAGTTATCTCCCTTGATTTGGCTCAGTCGACAAAAAAACAGTTTTTTACCTGGTTTCGGATTTCCCCTTTCATTTGGGAGACTACAATTCAGCTTTCTGGTAGAGTAGAACACTACTCATCTTCAGTTCTAGGGCAAGTTTTAGGGATTTCCTGTGGGGTTCGTTACAGTGATGCTTTACCTGATCCCAGTTAAGCCACATCACGTATGTCTGTCATACTTCCACTAATATTCCTTCTTCTGTTATCTGATATTGTGTTCTGTATACTCTCCTAAATGTCAGTCATATTATTCTCCTGTGACACTATGGCATTCTTTATCCTTGAGACTCCAGTCCAATTCTTCTTCCAAACTTTCTGCAGGAAACTAGTTTCTTCCGCTCTCTCTTATCCCACACCCTCTCTTCCTCTTTTAAGAATCAGGTGTTTCCTACTTTCCTGGAGTTTGATACAGGAAATATAACCAACTAGAAGGGGAGAAGAAGGGATTACCGTTATTGTTCTACAACCTGAGTTGCAAAAGTCACACTTTTTGGGCCTAGCCGAGGGAATCATCATTTCATTGTGTTTCCACAAGTCTCTACTAGCAGTGGAAGGCTTCTGAAGACATCTTCAATAATTTTCACAAGGTGTGGAATATTACCGGCTCCCCAGCAGTATTACTGAATCAGCTCCTGGCAATTATTGTTCCTATTGATACAGGACCAGGCAGATTTCCAATTGACTTGTGCCTATCTGAGGTGGCAAAGTGGGCAGAAAAAAATATATGTATTGGAATATGGCATGAGTAGTTAATTCCTGAGATTAATTCAAGTATTCCAGCAATCCCTCATTTGCTTTCCTTAGTGTGGCTCCTTAAATAATACCAGCCCTTTGTCCTGTGCTAGTATATGATGCCTTAGGTGTGACCTGGGTTCAGTGCTCACTTTGCCAATGGAAACAAGTTGCATCCTACTGAAGAGACCCAAATAGGCTGGCACCAGTCTTGAGTCGCTTTTGTTCTTGTTCGGAAATGACCTGGCTTGACAGTTCGGGCTGGACCGTTCCTATTGGTAGAGGACCAAGACTGATTTACAAGAAAATGTTGGTTCTTGTCTGAGGAGCATGTTGGGCAAAACAATTATGGACTGGAATGCAGCCCAAGTAATTACCAGAGGCTGAGATGAATTCAAGCACTCCAGCCTTCCCTTTATGTTTTCTTCAGTGTGATGAGCATGCCCAGAGTTGGGTCCCATGCTTACTGTGCCACTGGAACCAAGCTACACCGTACTGAAAATGCCTAAATAGGCCAAAACTGGTGTGGAGTTGCTTGTATTCTGGGTCTAGGGGACCTGGCCTGTCATGTTGAGCCGGACTGTCCCTATTGGCAGAGGACCAAGTCTGATTTACAAATGGGAGGTTCCCTCCGGATTAGCATGATGGGGAAAAGAAAAAATTGACTGGAATGAGGCCTAATTAATTACCTGTGGCTGAGATGAGTTTAAGCATTCCAACCTTCACCTTTTTTGTTTTTGTGGCATTAATAAGCATTGTTTAAAGTGTACTGGGTTGAAAGTATATGCTGTGACCAAATTTCCGAACTCCTATATTGCAGAACTTTACTGGCATGTTTAAAATGGGCGTATTAAAATGTGTTAATATTTGGAGCTGCCCCAGTAATATAGATTGGTATTGTGGCTTTATATAGCCCTATTGTCATCACCTTGTCTCACTGTTTTCCATGAATTTCTGTCTAGGAACAGATGGCTTACACTTCGCTAATTGATCGCAAGCAGCCGCGGCCCGTGCAGGTAACAGCGGTGGGGCCGGGTGGGGGATTTCGACAGACGACGATGATCGGAAAATTAATTATTTATTTAATTTCCCCTCATGGTTGTCTGTCGAATCCCCACCAACTCCGCCTCACCGCTCTTACCTGCACGGGCCGCTTCTGATCGCCAGAGACCTTATGGTCAGGCAACATATTTACACATAACATTTTTACTGTCTAAAGTATTGCAAAGTAAATGGGTTAATTTCATTGCATTTACCACCTTCACTATTTCTCTTATGTATAATGAAAAGAAATAATTGTGGTAAGGTCATTTTGATGGATTGAATTAATATACATTTCTGCTTATAACAGTCGTATTTCCTCTAATATTCAGTATCTGCCTCAGTTCAAAGTATATCACAATGACAGTATGCTCGAGCTGCTGCTCCTCTGCACACACGCAGCAGCACAACAAGCATTGACAATGCCAATAGGACTGGCTTTAAAGGAATTGTGGATGGCAATGTGAAGCTTTACAAATAAATATCATGGGAATAGATCTGTATATGGAAGCAAAGATCTGTAGAATAATGTTGGTGTAGATTGAAAAGGCCAGGCAACAGTTGCACTGGCAATGCAAACCTAAAAATCCATGTAGGTTAATGACTGCCTCCTCCCATCGGTGCTGCTGCCAGACAAAAACAAGATAAATTATCTAGATATCTAAGACACTTTAATAGCATTCCAATGCCATTTGTATGTGCCTAAAGTTCATAAACAAAATAATCACAGTTGCGTGGAAGGCAAGCACTTTTTTGTGGAGGCACACAACTTCTGCCCAATCAAAAGGTATGCCTATTCCCACCATGTGGGCGGAGCCAAAGCCCCTCTCTGTTGATGCTCACATATGTTTCTGGCGACAGCTGCACTGTCAAGCCAGACCATAAAAAGGGGCTTACAACCTCTTCTGTGCTGCCAATACGTGCCAGTGCCTACATCCAGTGGCACACCTCATTGACATGAGGCATAGACCCAGGTAAACAAGCTCCTTCTGTTTCTGTATGTTTTCTATCAATGACACACAAATGTGTAACTGTGTTTACGACTGAGAGGGTGGTTTTAAAGTTGCGCCTGAGACAGTGATTCTTTGGTGGGGGGAGAGGGGGGGAGGGGGTGATATTAGGGCTGGAGGATACCCGCCTCCAGATTGGCAGATGGAATTCAGAAGCATGGGCTTCTCTGTTTTTAGGCTTTGTGGTGCCTGACTATTCATCAGTAACAGAGAAGTGCACGTGATCAGAGCTCTGTCAATGTGTGTCACTGCATGCTCTGAGTAGCACACAAAATGTTAAGTGATTGTGCACAGTCGTGGAAATGTGCCATTCTTCCTTAAAACGCACTCTGCATATTAGTGTGCTACAGGTGTGTTTCATTTTTCACCAGTTTTTGTAAAAAAAAAAATCATATTTTTTACTACCTACTCCATCAAGGCGCCCATGCTGTACATATTATGTGTCCTTTCAGTTGAAGATTAATTCACTGAAATGCGGTTATCATCGCCCTACGTTACGAATGAAAACGACTCATATAAATTAATATTTAAGCATGGCATGAGCTCCAAGGTTTTACAAAGTATTAAGTCAACAGTTGGTAGGTAATTTCCTTGCGAATAAAAGCTCATGTTTGCATAAGATATGACTGGTATTTATAGCAACATCCTAGCACAAAATGGTTGCCAGTCATCCCAGCTCTCGGGTCAACTGAGGGCGCGCTGAACATGGCCGCCAGCGGGCTTCCTGCAACGCAGCAAATTACCGTCATTGGTTTGATAATCAGATTTCTGTGCACATCTTTTTTGATTATGATCTGTCAACTAAAGAACAACAATAATATGAATCCTCAACTAAAAACAGAATCATTTTCTGCAGCCAAAATATTATCTATCATGTACAAAATGTTCTTGTTCTCTGAGCAGGTAAAATCAGTGTTATACCCCACAGATTATATTTAATTGGCTTAAAAAGCACAGACAAATTATTTATGGACGTGAAAAATAAGATGCTTTGATATGATGGCCATATGAGTTTTTAATAAAATGAAATATCAGAAGGATTTGTATTTCCTTACAGTGAGTGCGTTACAGTGAGGAGTTTAATTGGTTTGTTTGCGACAAAGGGTAAGTCCTTTATTGAGTCACCTGTCAAGGTTCTCTGAGCACGTCAGTGAGGGAGATTATCAAGTATATTGTCTATATACAATTGTTTGGCCTTGACGCTTAGGTAACGGTTGTTATCTAAGTCATTCATTACCAAATCAGGCAGATGCTTAATCTAATAAGGCCACCGTGTGGTGATTTACGGAGATGTTTTTAAATAACAAGCATCAGCGATACAACTATGCATGGCTTTAATGTGCAAACGCATGCATACAAAGACAGGCATGCACAAATAGTGGTTTCATGCAGTCGTGCATGAAAGATAGTCCTATTGGCTTTGAGAATTTCAGTATAACTAGGTCATTGGTCATTTTGGATATACCCACATGAAACCGATTTATTCGACCAGCCTCCTTAATAAGGATGGGCAAGATATTTATACATGGCAACATTTTGAAAGCAGAAAGAGGAAAATTTTGAAAATATATCAGGGGGCTTCCTTTTCCACATTGATACACAATAAACCAAAGGCAATTTTAGGCGGGAGGCACGTAAAATAAAGACAATGCGGCTTAAAAACATCTTAAATCTCCCACCTGAATCGGGTCTGTGGGCATGCAAGGATGTTTACTGCAATTTTAGCCAGTTGCAAGTGGTCCCGACTGACATGTTTAAGGGTTGATTTTAACAAGGATGGGATGACAAACTACGGCAGTTTGGAATCCTCCCTTATCTTCCGGAGGACACGAAAAGAACTGTAGTTACCTCATTAATCCAGTCTAAATTGGATTATTGTAATGGGCTGTTTATAAACGTCCAGAAGCATTGCCTGAAAAAACGACAGAGCGTGCAAAACTCAGCCGCTCGACTTCTGTCAAACACCCCTTGGTTTAAATCGGTATCTGGAGAGATCCGTAATTTGCATTGGCTCCCTGTAGCGCAGCGAATAAAATTCAAGGCTCTTAGCCTGGTGTTCAGGGCCCTGAATCATACAGGGCCAGCCTTTTTGCAAAATCTTCTTGTCTGGTATGAACCAACTAGACACCTTCGTTCATCTGGTGCTAAACTCTTGAGAGTGCCCAGAATTCGTACATTACTTTGGGGTGGTCGCAGCTTTCATTACTGCGCTGCTAAACTCTGGAATTCCCTACCGACTGACTTGAGAAACGTGCGATCTCTTGTCTCTTTCAGAAAAGAGCTAAAAACCTGGCTCTTCTGCAACTAGAGACTCGCCAGTGACTTACCTTGTCCGTAGCGCCAAGACACCTCCGGGTATTTGTGTGCTTTACAAATCTCAATAACATAACATAACATAACATAACATTTTGAGGGAAAACACATAACGTGTTTACAAAACATTTCTATTTTGCAAATGGGTGCAAGTTTAACTTAGATGTGGGATGAGATCTCTACAGGGGATGTGCTAAGCCTATGCTTTAAGATTAGAAACCTCTTATTAACAAGTGGTGACCACTTGATTTAAACACAAGTCTCATGGGAAAGATGCCTGGGTGACCCAGGGGCAAAGGGAGAAAAGACAGTAGAAGGAACAGCACGGGAGACAGCAGCAATGAAAGGTTGAAGGTGCAGGGCTGTAGGCGGCTTTGATTTTCAGAGACTAGAATAGCCTGACATCAAAATGACCACTCAAAGCCTCTCACAAGATAGAAGCTTCTCTTGTTGATCTCAAAAGACTTCTTAAGGCCGGCTTGAGGTCAGGCAGTCCCGATCTGCAAAGAGACAACCCTCTAGAGAGGGCAACTGTTATAAAGAAGTACTCTGACACAGAGTGAGTACAAACGTCTTTATTCTGTCATCCACTCTCCGTAACTGCCAGAAGCATGCCAACATTCTAAGGTGAACTTCAGCGGAACGTTCCAAGGGAGTGGGGGAAAAGGAGGAGGGAATGTACTAAGGAGTGGGAGAGGGGGAAACAGGAAGGAAGATTACAACACATCTCCCTACGGCCAAAGAACAGGTAGGTGCTAAAGATACCAGATGGGTTCCCTTCCATGCTTGACAGAGTTAATCTGAACACAAAATAATGTGGCAGGAACACGGACAAGAAGGAACCACAATGCAACCAGAACAGTAAATGTGCAAAGGCCCTAGAGCCAACGAAAGGTGTGGACCGTGGAGTCAGTGCCCATAACAACAAAGATATCCCCCCTGGAGTGTGACGGGTCAATCTGAACAAGTCAATCTGAACAACGCTTATGTGGTTACATAGCTGTGTGTATTATTGTTTACTGGGACTACTTTTTCTTTGGTTGCTATAATGGCTCGAAAGAGTCCCCGACATCCAGTTGAGATCACGGACTCTGTGTTTGCGGTCATATAGCTGATTTCTAGTGTATTGGTAACATAGGGGATTGTTATTAGCACTTGGTCCTCTTCCCCTGATGGAGGCAAAAGGGGAGATTCCCGTTACCAAGTTGGGAGAGGTGTGATATGTCCATATTCTTTCTCTTACAGTCTTATCCACATCGTGACTGTTGATAAGAGCTAATAGAATGTGTCCTTTAATCATGCGGATTGTCCTTTCAACGAGGCAGTTGGTCATGTGACAAGGTAGGGCAGTTTTCTCTTGCTTGATGCCCAGCTCACTTAGGAATTCCATCATTTCAGTTGAAGAGAATTTGATACCCTCGTTTATGACTAAAGTTTCTGGTACACCTTCACTGGTGAATGAGTCTCTTAAGAATTCGATGAGAACACCTGTCGTGGTGCATGACACAAATTTGTACTTGATCCAATGGGAGGTGTAGTCAATGAGTACAAACATGAATCTCTTTTGGACTCCCAAGTGGTTCATGGGACCGATTACGTCCATGGCCAGCTTGGTCCATGGTATACTTGGCACTGCTACTGGGCACAATTCAGTATGCTCCTTACCAATCTCGTTGGTTCCCACCTCCCGCTCCACAGCAATTGGTAACATAGGGGATTCCACGAGGAGTACTTGGTCTTTATTATTTGGATCAAGCATGATCCCCAACTCCTTTGATGATGCCAGCCCAACAGATTTGAACCTTTTCTTACAATGTACACTTTTCCCCATGTAGATCTCCCCTTGAAATTTATAAGCATTTTCACCATCCCCACTATTGGAATGGTTTCTCTGGCGTATCCTTTTGGTGAAATGTCAGGTTCCAACACATCCAGACTAGAGATGTCAAACAGATCTTTAATATCGTCAAGATTAATTAAAGTAAAAGGGGAACACGAATCAGCAAACACAACCAGGGGCTTACTGTTCAAATGAATGGTACATTTAGGATACTTAGTATATTCAGGAGGATTTGGAGAGGCGTCATTGTCGGTATCTTTTACTTGAAATACATACTTGGGGGATAGGTCCCCCTCACTGCAAACCACTTTCACCTGACTGTTCTCCCCATCTCTGCAAACTCTAGCAAAGTGCCCCTTCCTGTTACACCTTATACATGTCACATTTCGGGCAGTACAACGAATATTGTTCGCAAGGTGATCGCTGCTGCCACATCTGTAGCATTTTAAACCCTCGGTTACTCTGACTGGTTTGTTAACGTTGACTTCTCCAGGTCTAACTTTAAGTATTTCCGTAACATTGCAACTGTCGTGTGCACTACTGGTGTTGAGAACATTAGCAACTAGTTCATTAGGAGTTTTCATTTCCTTGATGCACTTAGCAGTGTGCTCTATAGATAGTGCTATGCTACAAGCCTCTTTTAGAGTAGGGTTTTTTGCCAGGAGTTTTTCTTGTATGCGACTATTATTGGTGCACCTGACTAATTGGTCCCTGATAAGGGAATCATTGAGTTCCCCAAAATCACATAACATGGTTAGACCTCTGAGTGCCGCTATGTAGTTGGTGACGGATTCTTGTTTCCCTTGGATACGAGTAAAGAATTTATGCCGCTCCAAGACTACATTTATCCTGTCACCAAAATGTGTCTCTAATTTCAAAAGGGTAACTTTAAACTCATCCATATCCTCCTCTCCCTCTTCTAGCTCCGGTTCAGGTAAGGTGTCGTATATCTTTCTACCTTGAATACCTAAGTTATGTAATAGGATGTGTTGTTTGCGAACGGCAGAATACCTTTCGCCACCTATGGCGATAAGGTATGAAGCAAACAAATTAATCCATTCTTTCCAGTGGATTTCCGGTTCCCCAATCTCATTAAGAAAAGAGGGTGGTTGACTCATAGCTGGTACAGCCATGGTAAAGGTAGAAGATGCTAATACAAATACCCTGCCCAAAAAACTATTATAAGAATCACAGAGTGAACACGGAGAAATCAGTGCACAGCTAACCAACACTAGTAGAGCAGACGTACTGCAGGTAAGCAAGTCAACATAGATGGTACTCCCCACTACTGACAATCACATTAAAACCAGAACATGTACTGTCGCATAGGATGCACTTGGATCACTAGAGATCTTAGTATAGGTGTGCACAGATAATCAACACTAGATAGAAAAGAAGTACTGCCAGTAAGTAAGTCCAAACTTGTACTTGATCCAATGGGATTAAAAGGAAGAGAATGCACAGTACCTCAGGTCTTTGTCAGACGATGTACACAACGAACTGTAGGGTCGGCAAGACTCGTAGTTCCTCCAAATGAAGAACGCTAATGACGAGGAGAAAGGAGGAAGTAAGTCAACACAATTCGCAATAAGCTCTGCACATTGAGGAAAGTAAGGCCATTTGAGGTACACACTAAAGCACTTGAAATGGGAGTGCAGGTGTGCGCGTCACCGAAGAAGTGCGCACACTACTGAGGGGTGAGGCAGGGATGATGAAATGTTAACATAAGGGTGTGTATGTCACCGAAAATGGAGTGCACACACAGTGGCGAGATTATAGTGAAAGGTGTGCGTGTCACCGTGTACAGGTGCACACACAGTGCAAAAGTTTGAAGGGAAAGAGGTGTGCGTATCACTGCAAATAGCGTGTGCCCGCACAGGCTTGCATGGTGAAAGGAGTGACCATAAAAGGTGGAGCTGACTGATGAAGCGGTGGCACTGAACTGGGAAGAACGTATGCACAGGCAGTAAGAAGGTATGAAATGCACAGTTCCTCGGTCTTATAAGCTGACAAGTGAAGAAACGTTCCGCCTTGAGAGGAAGGAAAGTTTTACCTCAAGGAGCGCAGGCGTGGCGGTGGTCTTGGCGAGAGAGACGAAAGTGCACCACCGAAAGAGGAATGATTTTACCTCATGATGCGCAGGCGCAAGGGAACAGGAAAACTTGAGGTTGACAGGCACCGTTTCCTTCCGTGAACTCCGAGTCACCTCAGGCAGACGAGGTCTGGCAGGGAATCGATGGAACGAAGAGCTCTGGGGCACAGGTTAGCAGAGCAGGATTCCCGCAGACTTCCTCGTGACCTCCGAGACCACCAGGCAGGCGAAGAAGATTCCAGCCAGACCGAAGAGTCTTCACAGGGACTAGGAAAGGCGTGGAGAAGGCTTCGGTTACATCAGGCAGGTGGCAGATAGGGGTGAACCAGAGGACCCTGGACACAGGGTGGCAGACGGAGCAATGCAGAACTGCAGAACCAGCACGTTGATGTACGGAATGGAGAGAGTACTGAAAGGGGAAATGACAGAGCTGGCCCCCTGCGCCAAATCGTCGCCAGTGTTATAAAGAAGTACTCTGACACAGAGTGAGTACAAACGTCTTTATTCTGTCATCCACTCTCCGTAACTGCCAGAAGCATGCCAACATTCTAAGGCGAACTTCAGCGGAACGTTCCAAGGGAGTGGGGGAAAAGGAGGAGGGAATGTACTAAGGAGTGGGAGAGGGGGAAACAGGAAGGAAGATTACAACAGCAACCATCTTAACGTCTGACAGCACCCAAGTTCTAGACAAAAACATTAAAATGCTTGTTGGAGTGAAAAATGCAAAGAAGCATTGCTTTAAGTACAACAAGAGTATGTGGGATAAAGAAATCAATATGCCAAAAAAAAGGGACCAGTGTTTGCACTTTTCGTATGTAAAATAGTTATTTATGGACTACAATTGAAGTTGTCCATCGGAGATGGAATGATATACCAACCAGCCAGTAGCATGGTGTTGGAGAGTAATCCTCCTTTGAAGACCACTGGACAAACATTTTTAGAAGAGTTGTGACTAAAGCTCTGGCAGACAGCTACGTTGTCTAGCCAGACCTAAAAATGGGAACTGAATGAGAGGCAAAATCTATACATAGAAATCATTTAATAAATAAAGAATTCAATGAAAGGAACAGTGTGAACACTTTTTGTATTTTTAAGTTGTAAAATAACCCTTTATAGATTGTAATGAAAGTTCTCTATAGGAGGTGGAATGATACATTAGTCAGCCAATAGCAAGTGGTGAGAGAGCAATCCTTATCTGAAGCCAACTGCATGCACATTTGTATTTTGTGACAAACGTTCTGGCATACAAACTGCTCACTCAAGCCAGACCTAAAAAGTGGATTTGAATGAAGGGCAGGATTTGTTGTAAATGGATTATTCATTGGCGACCTTATCACTATCAACTTTTTGGCATTGTCTATTTTGGAAGCCACCATGCAGAGAGCGACAACAGGTCCTGTAATTCCCAAACAGTGATGAGTCGCCGCCATTTTCGAACATCTAGGAAACAATGACTACAACCTAATTATTTTGGGAACATGATCAGGTTTTCAGAGTTTTATGTTCACAGCATTGGCTGCAGGTGAGTTAAAAGCATATTTTGGATGATGTGAATCATCTTGAGTGCCTTTTATTGTCTCAACTCTTCTCCGTGTACAACATACTGAACTAATACCATTTATCAAGGCCATTCACATTTTCAAAACAATCAGTCCCAGAGTCTCTCTGTTATCTTTCCCTAAGTGTTGGCATGTATGTTCTGTACTTCATAGTCCTATACATATAATCTGGTAAATTCATATTTGTTTAGGGATTCACAGAATCTTGTGAGAGTCTGCCTGGACATATAAGGAAATCGTACACCTGATTAGCATACTAAGCTTGCTTACAAATCCCTAGTATATAGTACATTCTGTATTTCTACCTGTAATTATTTTCCATGTCACAAACTCCGGTGGTTTGTTTGGAGTACAGGAGGCAGAAACGTACAAAAACACATATTTTCTTTTCTGTTTTATTTGCCACAATGACAAAGGCCTCCCAGCCATGTTGGTGTTACTCGACTTATCCGCCACATTCAACACCATCTCACACTATCCAGAGGCTCCTCGATATTGGTGTAGGCGGAAAATCTCTTGAATGACTTAAAAACTTTCTTAGTAACCTGACTTAACCTGTGCATATAGAGTCCTTCAACTCCCGCACCATGGCCCTAGACAAGGGGGTGCCGCAGAGCTCCTCCTTGAGCCTCACACTTTTTAATATCTACGTGACCCCCTAGGTTCAATTGGTAATATCCTACGGTTTCGAAGTCATCTCTTACGCAGATGACACTACATTGACCATCTACATGGGCCCCAATCCTGAATCTACAAAAATTAGATTTAGTGATTGTATAAGTAAGATAGCTTTCGGGATGATGTCGAACTACTTACAATTGAACAGCGACAAGACAGAGAGTCTGCTTATCGGTAAGGCCCATGCTCGCTGGTCAGGTGACTGGTTGCTCCTGATACTGGGCACGGCCCCCCTCTCGAAAAATGTAGTGAAAAATGTGTGCATCCTGATAGATGAGAACCGTTCCTGAGAGAGCAGGTTACCTCCCCTTATGGTGCCTGCTTCAGGATCATAGTCCTTCTCAGGAAGAATTTCCAAAGGTTGCCCCTCCAAACCAGGCAAACCCTCACTCATGCACTGATTGTAAGTCTCCTAGACTTTGGCAACGCTCTTATGGTTCCAGCAAATTAGGCTCTTTTGTCTAAACTTCAGGTGGTTCAGAACATGGCTGCCCATCTCGTCTGTAAACTCCCTCCTCGTACCCTTTCCAAGCCCACTCTGAAATCCCTGCACTGGCTGCCGGTGAGAAAACGCTCCCTGCTCAAACTTCTTTGCCAAGTTAACAAGTCTCTGCCTCGCAACGGCCCCCTCTATTTACAAAAGAAATTGCAACTTTACCTGCCCACTCGTAACCTCAAGTCCAGTGGTTAATCTGTGTTATGCTCACACCGTATACATACCGCCAGATATGGTGGGAGATCTTTCTCGTATCTTGCTCCCAATCACTGGAACAGACTGCCTCTACACATCTGCTCCTGCCCTGATTTTGCCAGCTTTAAAAAACTGCTCAAAATTTGGCCATGCTATCTTTCCTCTTTATATGCCATAGTGCTGAGGGACTCTTTCGACGGTGATTCGTCCTAGGCTTTATAAAACCCATTAACATAACACAACAATGAAATTATTTGTTCTGCCTCAGCAACAAATACAAACAGAAGCAGCTGCTCGCTCTCTCTAAGTTTGTTGTTCCTGTCCTTCTGAACGCTTTTTGTGCGAAACTACTCATAATTACGCAAACTGCCAATGTAAGACATTGGTTTATTGGTTGGATATCCCACTCAGGCAACAACCACAATGCTTGTCGGGTGAACCAAAAAAGTCACTAAATGAACCTGTGATTATCCTCTGGTAGCTTGGCACAAAGCAATCAGGGGTAACTTAGAGGCAAAGTATAAAGTATTTATGCAGCACACAAACTGTAATAAAATGAAAACACAACACAAGAAAAATCCCAATGCAATTTAAAAAAAAATAGAGTACATTTTAATAAATAAATGATATTAGAACAACAAAAATCCAATAAGCATAACCGGAGATATACAATTTCAAAGTTTCAGGTAAATATAGAGCCTAAAAGCACAACGCACTATTCGTGATCATCTGGTCGTGCTAGACTGGAGGAAAGTCACAAGTTCAGGCCAACTGTGATGGAGCGCGGGCCTTTACAGGGACCAGGTGTGACCCACTGGAAGAGTCACTTTCTCTGCTGGTGCAAAGAGACCAGTTTGCAGTGGAGGAGGGCACAAGGGGCAGGGAAAGCATCGCGGATGGGCGTTACTGTAGTGCGTAGAGCAGGCCTGGTGTCGCAGATGGTCTTTGCTACAGTGCAAAGATCCGGTCGGACATCTCAGGCGATCATTGCTGGAGCTTTGCGTTGGTGGTCACTGCAGGCTGTTGTTACTGTAGTCCGAAGTGTATATCTCACGTTACCGGTCATTGCTGGTGGTCACTGTAGCTTGAAGAGTTGGGTTCACGGGAGCTTCGCAAAGGTGGTTATTGCTAGTGGCAGAGTCTCCTTGTGAATGGGCCTTTTCGCGGTCACGAAGAGCCCAAAGATTCAGGATTTCTCCTTTTATTTCATAGGAGTGAACTCTGATGCCAACCAAGGGTCCAGGACCTGGGGAGGTACCTCTTGGGGATCAGGAACTCACAATAGCAGAGGCTAGCAGGGCTCAGGTAGGTCCAGTTGCAGGTCCAGGCTGTTCCAGTTGCAGGAGGTCAGCTGGCCAGTTGCAAGGAGGCCTCTTAAGCTTGTTGTGTCCTTGTAGCTCAGAACAGGAGTTCAGTCAACTTACTCTTCGAGTCACTTAGGTAGCCTGGGATGAAGTGAGCATGTCCAGTCTTCCTTCTCAGAGAGAAGGACAGACCTCAAGCAGCAGGGTAGTCCTCTGAGAACAAGGCAGTCATTGTTCTGTAGTACACAGGTCCAGGAGTGTACTAAAGAGGTGGTTCAGGAGGTCCAATATTTATCCCTGGTGCCAGCCTTTGAAGTGGGGTTGACATTCTGGCTACCCCTGGTTCTGGAAAGTTCTTCCCTTCTCCGGCCAAGGCTCCAAGAATTCTGAGCTGAAAAAAGACTGGTGTCAAATTCCTTTGTGTGTGTGCTGGAGACAGCCCTTTGACATGTAAGTGGGGCAGGGAACAGCTCCGCCTCATCCATCCTGGCAGGATGGCCCATCCTACCAACACCTAGTGCCATTTTGTCTCACTGTCTGGAAGGAATACATAAAGCCCAACTACCAATCTATTCACAGTCATGTGACTTAGGACACTGGCAGAAGGCACCAAATGGTTAGAACAAGAAAATGCCAACTTTCTAAAAGTGGTGATTTCAGAATTGTGACTCAAAATCTGGCTTTACCATTGGAGAGGATTTCAAATTATAATTCATTTGAGTCCAAACTTGGCTTCTCTATCAGTTACCAATCGATAGTTATCACTTATTAAATGTAATAGGGTAACCCAATGCTATCCAATGGGAGAGATAGGCCTTGCAGTAGTGAAAAAAGAATTTAGGAGATTGTCACTACCTGGGCATGTTAAACACATCTGTTACTTCTTAAATACAATGCACCCTGCCTTGTGCGCTGTTTAGGGGTGACATATGTTTTAAAAAGGAAGATTTAAGCCTGGCAAAAGGCTTAATTTGCCAAGTTGAATTGGAAGTTTTAAAAATACACCACAGGCTGCAATGGCAGGCCTGGGACATGTCTGAAAGGGTTAGTTATGTGGGTGGCACAATGAGTGCTGCAGGCCAATCAGAAGCATTTAATTTACAGAACCTGGGTACAGGAAGTACTATATACTAGGGGTGTATAAGCAAATTAAGTATGCCAATCAGGTGTAAGCCACTTGTACCATGTTTGAGAAGCAAAGATTGCTTCTTGGACTCTCTTTCTCTCATCTCTGTGGAAGACACCCTTCTAGCCCTAAGTTGCCTTAAATCAGGCTCGCCCTCTGATCCTGGTCCTTCCTTCATTTTAGCATGGGGGGCAGAGGCTATAAATCCACTGGTGCATCAAGTATTTAATACGTCCCTTTAATCAGCTAAGATGCCCTGAACTTGGAAACAGGCGAAAATTCTACCGCTTTAAAAAAAATCCCAGGCGGATCCAAATGACCCAACCAATTACAGATCTATCTCTCTCCTTCCAGCTTTATCAAAGGTACTAGAGAAACACGTCAACTAACAGATCTCCGAGTACTTAGAAAGCAACAACTTGCTTCATGCTAGCCAATCTGACTTCCGGCCCAACTATAGCACTGAATCAGTTTTGCTGGAAGTATCTGATTCCATCCGCCTCAGTCTGGACAGAGGTGACGGAGCACTGCTGGTGTTACTCGAATTATCGGCAGCATTCAACACCATCTCTCACTCCATCCTGCTAGATCGTCTACACTCAGTGGGAATTAGAGGGTCAGCCTGGCAGTGGCTTGCTTCATTTTGGAGGAATGGGGACAAGAGGCCTGGTGTAACACTTTCTTTGTTGTTCCCCGTAAGCTATGGGTAGGAGTGGCGCAGTGCTCAGCCCTGAGTCTGACGCTATTCAATATCTATCTCACTCCTTTGGCCTCCCTGGTAGAATCCTTGGGGGCAAAAAATGTGTCTTATGCCAATGACACTCAAATCCTCTTTTCCTGGGGGATGGGCGAGGCTTTCCCAGGGGAGAAAATTCGTAAATGTCTGAATGCAACCTTCAGTTGGCTGTCCAGCAACCAACTTAAATGCAATGCAGGGAAGACCGAGCTCCTCTTCTTTGGCTCAGAGGCTGAGACACCATGGGAGACTTTCTGGCAAAATGATGCCCCCCCTCCCTCTTTTCTAAATCAGGTGGTAAAAAACCTGGGCTTCAAATTTGATGAACAACTATTATTCTGATCCCAAATTAACTCGATGGTTGGTACGGGTTTTGCACTCCTTCGTGTACTCAGGACATTCTTCTATCTCTTATCCTTGCAGGCTAGACAACAAGTGACGCAAGCCTTGATAATCTCACGGTTGGACTACGGGAACGGTCTGTATATATGACTGCCCAATTACCTGATTGATAGGCTGCAGTTAGTTCAAAATGCAGCGGCACATACCATCTTTGGGCTCCCATGCAATTCCCACGTCACGGGCCTTCTTCAACACATTCATTGGCTAACGTTCAGGAAGAGGATCATTTTTAAGATACTGCTCTTTACCCAAAAAGCACTTTACGAAACTGGCCCGGACTATCAACAAAACAGAGTTAAGCTTTGCACTCCCCAGAGATCCCTATGTTCTGAAAATCTTTGTTTAGCCAAAGTTCCTCGTATTAGAAAGGCAAGGGCATGGGGAAGATCTTTCTCCTTTCTTGGCCCTTCTCCTTGGAACAAGCTTCCGCTGTCTCTCTGGTGCATTAAGGTGCCACCATTGTTCTGGAAAAAACTTAAGACCTGGCTTTTCTCCTGCCCCTAGTTCTCTCCTTTGCCCCGCTGGCTGATGTTCCTTCTTCAGTGGTGCCAGGACACTCCTCGGATTAACAGTCGCGCTTTTTAAATCTCTTACATAGACATAGACATTTTAGATAGAGAGCACAAGCACTTAGCACTGGTTATCAGTGGTAAAGTGCACAGAGACCGAATGCCAACAAAAACAGTATTCAGATTGAGGGGTGAAGGCAAAAAGTCTGGGGGAAGACCCCACCAAGGATGACAGGTCTAAAAGGCATAGTCGCATACTTTTCATAAATTTGGCATGAAAAGGGTAACTCGAAATTACTGAAATTACTCTGATTACTACAGCGTAATTAAAAGTTTCCCAAAGCCTGTTTATGAATGGAATTAGAAACTGGATTGTCCAAAATTCACAAAGGGTTTTCTTAAAATCATCATACGCCTCATTATTACCACAGTGGCCAACCATTTTAATCAGCAAACAACAGGGAATTGAACCTCCACAATATTTTATTTGAACAAGTCACATAAAATATATTGAAACCAGCACACAGCAAAAAGGTTGTGCTTTTAAATGGCATTCACATAAATCCAGGCAGCAGTCTGCATAAACACTTCCCCAGGCAAGCACTCACCTTGAAACAAATATTACAATGTATTTGACCATGAAATAAATATATGCAAAACTCCCCAGCAGCCTTGCACTACTGCTGCAATGCAATTATTCACATGTGAGCCTTGAAAACAGGCGAATTTGAACTTTAATAAACACACCAGCCACGACGTATTCAAACAAACTAACAATTTTATACCCAGCCTTAAGTGCAAGTGCCCATGTGAAACTGACTCAAACAAAGTAACAATACCACATAGAGCCTGGAAAGTAGGCACCCATGTAAATAAAACTCACATTAAGAAAGCAAAGCTTCAGTTTAAATACCAAACAACTAAATTCACAGTAAATCACAATCCAGTGCTAACAATGTTTTGTAATTCACTTATCTCTAGCAGCTAGAAAAGAGGAAATGATGTGTGGACTACTGCTATTTATAGGTAGAGATGCCCTTTGTGTGTGTCAATAACTTACTGTCGAACGGAACAGGTTTATGGGAGAGTTGTGGTGTTCTTTTAGGTGCTGAGCAAAACAAAGCAAGAAGAGAGACTGCATAATATTTGCCTCCTTTGTATTTTAATAAATTCAGGGCCCTTCTTTAATATCATTTAGGAGAATCTGTAGTTGTGTACAGTGATTTTGTGGCTTTTCGCAAAGACCACCTTTCTTGTTATTCCTTAAATCGTGAGGTAGCAAATGAGAAAAGCTCGCAATGTAAGTATAGGCGTGTGAAATGTATTGCCTTAAGGATATGATACTAGAACTTGAACGTGGCCTAAGTATTGTACAGCAAAAATACACTGTCTCAAATATCACATTTAAACTATCGCCCTATTAGATTGAAGACAAAATGTATAGCACATGGAGTATTATTTTTGTAAATGATTTTTAGGGCTCGATATTTATGGCAAATGATATTTTTGTTATGGATATTCTCACAGTCTATCACCTGGAGTATCTAGGAAGTGCATAGAGAGTCTATATGCTGCACAAGCTGTGTGTGAAAACACAAGTTATAGTTTTAAGATGTGTATACATTTTCTTGAATATTCTAAGGCAGATAGTTCAGTGATTCATGTCTTGCTGCTGACACTTGGTTTGACCTGCAGTTAAGAAGTATAAATCTTGGCAATGCCAATCCTTCATTTTGAGATTAATAATACATTGTGTACCCCTAAATCAGATATCACTGGGTCTGCCCCTGTCATTTTAGTGAATCCCTGTCCACGTTGCCGTGCGCTGTGCACCTTGCCTCTCCCCTTGCAATAATGCTCTGAGGCAGAACTGATCATAGAATTTAAGTCATCTGAAGCCCCAACAGGTCCACCCCCCTCTCTCTGTGCGGAATTCACTTGTAGCAGCTGCCGTTTGATGGAAGGAGACCTTTAGGCTGCTTGACAGAATTGTCTTTAATGTCATTATTTGGGAGCAAACTAAATGCCATTTGGTCTGATTAAGGTCCTCGTTTGTGAGGCGTGGGAGAGGAAATTGTAGCGCAAATGATATTTTTATTGTATATATTTTGTTCAGTTCTAATTGAGGATTAGATAAATGAAGAAAGACGCTGCTGATTGCTGTTAAATGCAACTCCTTCATTTACTGCTTTCAGACAGCAGAGGGCAGACAATTACAAGCCTTGAGCGCAGAGCTCACCACAATACGGCAGCTCAGATACACCCCTTTGCAAAGAAGGACTGTACCACGTAAAGTGAGCACTGAGGCTGGATCATAAAGACATTTTTGTCTGGCGCTATTTCATATCCTTGTTGGTAAGTTAAGGCAGTGTTTCCTCCAAACACCTTTTACCACAGTATTAGGAAAACAGGCTTCTGAAGGTGGTAATGTGTGTCAAGAATGTGTGTGCACATTTGGTGTGTGGTGTGCTGTGGTGCTGTTTTTTTGTTCTTCTGTGTTTTTGTGAAGCATTATAGCAATGTGTTATGGTTGTGTTATACAGCAATTGTTGTGCTTCGCTCAGTTTTGACTGTTTTGTTGTGATGCGCCCTGTTATGTTTTAATTCTGTTGTTATGTTCTCTTGTGTATGTTACTGTGTTATGTTCTGCTGTTTTCTTCAGATACGTCAACAAATGCTTCTACATTCCTGCTAAAAGCACATGCCTTGAAAGTTCCTGTGACAAGCAACCATTTAACACAGCCTAAGTGATGAAATAGCACTTCTCCAATGTTCAACTACTTAAGACATCAGTCAGCCTAAAACTGGGGCAGAATTTGGCTAGCACTGGCATTTGTAGGGGCATTGCTTCAGGGGGCGGGGGTGGGGGGTGTTTGGGGTGTAACACCTCCCTAGTAAATGTATTTTCTGGTAAATAATTGACTATGGTGGAGTGTCTGTTGGATTTCACCAGGAAGTTTTACCTACTCGAAGACAAAAACGCACACACACTCTCCCTCTCTGTTTTGAAAGTCTTCAAAAATGTTGGTTATTTTACAAAATAATGTGTTTTCTCTCACTCAGTAACCCTACAAATCCGCAATTCGTCTCCATTTCCACTGCCCCTTTAGCCCCTGTCATTCACCCTGCTTGTTGTACATTGTATTTAAACATTGTATGCCAGCGAGATTGTTGGAAAATCTGAAGCTCACACCCCCAATCTTCCTAAACAAGCTACACCCTTTGCTAGTGCTATATCAATAAATTGGCAGGAGTCTTTATCCATCATAGGCTTGGGCATGAGAGCTAATAGACATGTTCTTGATGTTTGTGTAACCTGTCTGCCCGTCCACTCCACCAGAGGATCCACTACTTTTCCCCAAAAAGGCTGCAGTTCGAAGCAGAACCACTTCATGTGTTAGAATGTTGCATTCACTCTTGTGCACAGGGCACTTGTCCGGCACTGCTGGAAATTTTATGCATAATCAGGCTGGGGTCAGCATTTCTGGAGATCTTTGGGGCATAGCTAAGGGCGGCTACCCAGTCCCTTTCCATGAGCTTGCCACCCAAATCCCCCTCCCAAACCGCTTTCAGGCCCTGAAGACCCCCTTCTTTGTTCCCCTCTGAGAGCCCTATAAACATTTGTGACCAAGCACTGCCCCGTCCCAAGTTAATAGGATCTATAACGTTTGGTCTGACTCTGGTTCAGTGAGTGCCTGTTCCCATGTCCTAGCTATGGCCATGCATATAGCTACATGCGTCAAAAACTGTCTGAAGTGAAGTCCATTCTCCTCCCTCATTTCCTCGAATGTTCTTAAGAGGCCAAAGTTGTATAAAAGCCCCACCTATGAGATTCCCACCCTGATCCATTGTCCGTGATTGCTGGCTTCCTTTACTTTTCTGACAGCGAGGACCATAAGGGGATGTTCTGCATGTATGCTGTAGGAGAGTAGGATCTGCTTCACATGGGTACCCCCACTTTTTGCTGATGCTTCACTGTTTTTCGACATTAGTCTGGCTGGGGCCCTGCTAATCAGAACCCCAGCCTAGCTGCTTCCTCTCTAAAATGGTTTCCATGTGCCTTAGGCACATCACTGATTGGGATCTGGAGTGCCCTTATAAGTCCCTAGTATATGGTATACTATGTACCAAGGGCATAGGTACCTCAGAGGCCTGCCAGGGGCTGCAGCATGTATTATGCCACCCCTGGAAGGCCATCCAAACTGACACCACAGGTCTGCTACTGCAGCCTGGGTAAGGTGGTGCATGCACCCCTTACTGTGATATAGGTTACCTATATCACGAGATACATACACACATATAAACCTATAAGTCACTCCTAAGGCAGGCCTTATCAATCCTAAAGGCAGAGTGCATGGTTCCTATGTGAGAGGGTGCCCCTGCATGAGCAGGGCCCTCTGCAGCGTTCGGAGACCATCTCTGATGCTGTTTGTAGTGCAGCCTGACCATATAATCTTAAGCGCATTATATCCTCGCGGTAAAATGCTAACTTTGGAATGGCTGCACCTAAACATGTCGTGTTTGGTGTCAAACATCTTGGAATACTACCCCCCCGCCAATCCTGGCGGCGGGGGTAGCATTCCACCCTTCTAGAGGGAAAGACATGTTAACTCTGACTAGTCCGGTAACTTCTTTCCAGAGCCCTGGCATCACAAAATGGATGCTGCTGCCACAGACACGAGTCTGGCCTCCTGCTGCTGGACGAAACTCTGGCAGGGGAGGCCTGGACAATAGGTTTCCTGTCCCAGGGAGGTGTGACCACCTCCCCAGACAGGATAATGTGTATTGGGGCTGGGCGGGAGCACTTTCGGGTGCTTTGAAGTCCTGCACTGGGGGCACATTTGGTGTCCCTAGTGCATACCCCAGTTCAAACCGGATCAGGGGCTTGCAGCCCCTGCTTTGGCGCGAACTGGACAAAGGGAAAGGGGTGTAGCCACCCCTCTGCCCTGACCCACCCATAGGTGGGGCCACAGAGTAGTCCAACCCCTATTTTTAGAATAAAGGTAGGAACCCAGTCCTTAGGACTTTAGATTATACCTGGACGAAACTCTGAAACTGAATCCTGGACCTTCGACGCTCTACGACAAGATTAGAGGACTGAAGAATCTCCCTTGGGGTCAAGGAGTGACTCCCTGCTTGGCAGGCACCAAAGAAGCATCTGTCCGGTTCGCATTTCTGAAGTTCCCGTCGGACACCGAAGTCATCGCATCACCAGAGGTGGATTCTCAGACTTCCCCGAGGCTACCCTGAGTCCCCAGCAAAGCTGAGGCCCGTGGCTATCGTGGGTGACTTAAGACCGTGACCCCTGGACACCGAGCACATTTGCAAGTGCATCATCTTCTGGGTCTCCCAAGAAATCGTGCTTTGGGCTCCGAGTAGCCCTAGCCTCCAGCACGACCTGCACCGAAGATCACTGGCCCCCACTCCACGAGTGTCCTGTAAGCCAGCTCCATGTGCGGCGTCACGAGGCTCCTTCGCGGTCGCTAGCCCGTTGGCTAGTAGCCCTTAACGAAAGCCAATCCTTTTCTTACTTGGCATCCTGGTTGCTCCAGGCCTGCCCTCACTTACCTTCGCTGGGTGAGTTCCACAGACCTTGCTGGTCTGCACCATCGATGATCTACATCTTAATCGAGACTTGCCGTTGCCAAGGCTTGTTGGGTCCAATCCGGTCGCCGACACCTCAGCACTCGACAAACATCGTGTACCAGCCCGAATCCTGCTCCTGGTCACCGACAACGCCTCCCGGACCTCGTGGCTGAAGAGTCAAGACGACTGTCAACGCACCTGAAGCACTCGACATCGGTGGGCATCTGTCCATCGCCTTCTTGGTCACTGGCTAGTGACCCAGACTCTGTCCCCTCTGCTTTCAGGTTCACCAGAACTCCAATCCACTCTTGGATCCACCCGGACACTTTTCTCTTGGCCGCCAGCAGCACTTTGCAGCAGATCGCCATTCGAATCGACGACGAAACCCGACCCCGAAAGGCACCTATGCACCCGGCTTCCCTGGGTGAGGTAACACGAGTACTCCGGTGCTCCCGTGGGTAGAGACTCTTCAAAGTCCTAGATCTCAAAGGGTTTTGTCCTAGTCCTCTTTTAAGTGTCCCTTTTCTCTATTTTCCCGATCCCGACTTTCTCCATAGAAGTTAACGGCGTATCGCGGTTGTGTATTTACACTGCACGCGTCTCCCGTGGGTCCGCTGTGTCACTACCTTGGGTGGTTCCTTGTGGTCCAAGCACTTCTAGAGGCTCTAGGCCTAGTGTCTAGTTCAGTCGTGGTTCGCATACCATTTTATTGGTATATGGTTTGGTACGCCCCTAGGGCCCAAACGTGTATTTGTGCTATTACTGTGATTTAAGATCTTATAACTTATGTACTTCGAACTCTAGCCTCATAAAGAGACTAGAGGGGTGTGTTTAGTAATAAATACATATATTTTGAATATATACCTGGTGTGGTGCTCTTTCATTTGGTCACTCAAGAGATTATAGACTGGTAAAACAAGCTGCTTTACATTCCTTCAAGACTTAGCCTGAAGGCTGCTCTCCATAGCTACCACTAGGATAGCTTTCAATAAGGTTGTCTTTAACCTATCTCCAATAAGGGGTTGTTTGGACTGGTGCAAGGTGCCCACTATAATTAGTGGACAGCATATGCCAGGCCAACTTCTCACATTGGTGTGCAGCGTGTGGGATTCCAGCTTGCTATTGTTTTACCAGATAATCTCAATTGAATTGATCAACTGAAAACCACTAAAGGTACCTAAGGTACATATAATTTAAGCTTAGAATACAGTAAGTTCTACTGAACTTAGAGTTGTGTGTTAAGGGATAGCACAACCCTTTCTACAACTCAAGAGAGTTTAGTAGGCCACACTAGAGTAGGTAGTGCATACACCACACCACACTAGTAATGTCTTTAAGGGTAGGATCTAAAGAATCCTTGCAGGAAGCCATTGAGCTTCCACCCTCCAAGTATGATACACTCCCATTCTTGGAATTGAGAGCTTTATGTAACTTGAGAAAACTAAGGACAGGCCAAAGCCCCACCACCCAACACCTCAAGGAGTTGTTGGTGGCTTATGACCTTAGTAAGCCCTTGGGGACTGAAGGGGTAGGAGCTGAGGGTGGGGCAGAGGAAGAGGACGAGGCCAGGGGTACCAATACCCCCAGCCCCCTCTGAAACTGGCCAGGAGGGTGACAATGACCCTGACCTGGATAACCCAATCCCTCCTGTGGAAGATGATGAGGATGATCAGAATGATGCCCTCTTTGTCCCCCAGGAAGGATTAAGAGTGTGCCCAGGAAGACTAGATCTCCTTCTCAGGAGTCTAACCACTCTGGCACCTCAATAGGGAGCTTCTATCTCCTCTCATAGGAGGGAATCCTCTCATGAGAGAAGAGACAGACTGGTCCAGTATGAGGAAACTCAGCTGGAAATCAGAAAAAAGCAATTGGCTTTAGATAGGGAATCCCTAGATCTCCTTAGAGAGAGAAGAAAGTTGGGACTAGAGTCCCATGGTGGCAGCCATGTCCCTAGAGACAGGGAAAGGTCCTATGACCATAGGAACCTGAGCAAGATTGTCCCTCCCTACCAGAGTGGGGATGACATCCACAAATGGATAACTGCATTAGAGAGGGCCTGTAAGGTACAGAAGGTCCCTCAGGAGCAGTGGGCAGCAATCTTGTGGCTCTCCTTTGCTGACAAAGGTAGAGATAAGCTCCTCACTGTTAGAGAGGAGGATGCTGATAATTACAAGGTCTTGAAGAGTGCTCTTATTGATGGGTTTGGCCTAACCACTGAACAGTACAGGTTGAAGTTCAGAGATACCCAAAAAGCACAGACTCAAGACTGGGTAGACTATGTGGATTGTTCTGCCAAGGCTCTGGAAGGCTGGTTGATGGGCAGTAAGGTGTGTGACTTCTCAGGATTGTACAATCTGATAATGAGGGAGCAGATTCTTAATAACTGTCAAAATCAGCTGTTGCATCAATACCTGGTAGACTCTGATCTGACCTCTCCCCAAGAATTGGGAAAGAAGGCAGACAAATGGGTCAGAACCAGGGTGAAGCAGAAGGTACAGAACCAAGGTGGGGAAACCAAGAAGCAAGATGCTAAGAACTCTGAAAAGGGTGGGGAGAAGGGTAAAGATCAAAAGTCTTCATCAGGCCCCCAAAATCTTCTTCTGGTGGGGATTCACAGTCTACCAAAGGGAAAGGCCAAAGAAAACCATGGTGCAAGGTCTGTAAGCAAAAGACCCACTGGACCAGTGATTGCACCAAGTCCAAAGACTCCAGTCCAGCACACACCAATGCCCCTAAGGCACCTGTTCCCCCTAGTACAGTTGGTGGGAGTGCTCCAGCCAAGGGTTTAGTAGGGTTCACCCTGGGAACTGAGTTGGGCTCTGACCTAGTCAGAGAACTGACTCAGGCTGTGTTAGTCTGTGATGGAGGCATGGATGTGACCTCCACTGTGAGTCCCAGTAATCTGGGCAAGTACAGACAACAGCCTTTAATTAATGGACGTGAGGCTTTGGCATTTAGGGACACAGGGGCAAGTGTCACAATGGTGACACAAGACCTTGTGAATCCTGGGCAAGTTATACTTGGTGAGATGTACCAAGTGACCAATGCTAGCAATGTCAGAACAGACCATACTCTGGCAGTTGTTAACTTCTCCTGGGGAGGGGTAACTGGCCTTAAGAAGGTTGTGGTAAGTGCAAACCTACCAGTCGAATGCTTGCTTGGCAATGACTTAGAGACTTCTGCTTGGGCAGAAGTGGAGCTCAGGACCCATGCAGAAATGCTGGGGATCCCTGCCGATGTGTTTGCTGTGACCAGGTCACAAGCCAAAATGTCTAGCACTGAACAGGCCTTGGATTCTGGAAGAATGGACCAAGTGCCTTCCAAGAGGAGGAGTAGTAGGGTTAAGGCAGTGCCTTCCCCTTGGCTCAGGAGGAAGATCAGTCCCTTGAGGGGGATGATCTCAGCCCTGAAGAAGGAACTGTCCCAGAGGAACTTGAACCTGACCAGGTTGAGTTCTTGGGGACAGGGGGACCTTCTAGGGCAGATCTGAGCCAGGAGCAGCAGAGCTGCCCCTCCCTTGAACCCCTCAGACAGCAAGCTGCTGCTGAGGCTGCTGGGAAAGCTAGTGGTCCCCATACAGTGTATTGGGATGATGGACTCCTGTACTCAGAGAGTAGAGACCCCAAGCCTGGTGCTACCAGGAGGTTGGTTATACCTCTGAAGTTCAGGGGCTTCCTATTGACCCTAGCCCATGATATTCCCTTAGCAGGTCACCTGGGCCAGAACAAGACTTGGGACAGAATTGTCCCTCACTTTCACTGGCCCCACATGTCTGAAGACAGTAAGGAGTTTTGTCGCTCCTGTGTAACCTGCCAAGCCAGTGGCAAGGCAGGTGGCACTACAAAGGCCCCCTGATACCACTACCTGTGGTGGGGGTGCCCTTTGAAAGGGTAGGGATTGACATTGTTGGTCCCATGGATCCCCAAACAGCCTCTGGGCACAGGTTTATCCTGGTGGTAGTGGATCATGCCACCAGGTACCCAGAAGCTATTCCCCTCAGGACCACTACAGCACCTGTGGTGGCAAGGGCCCTCCTGGGAATTTTCTCAAGAGTGGGCTTTCCTAAGGAGGTAGTCTCAGACAGGGGTGCTAACTTCATGTCTGGGCACTTAAAAGCAATGTGGAAGGAGTGTGGAGTGACTTATAAGTTCACCACACCCTATCACCCACAATGCAATGGTTTAGTTGAGAGATTCAACAAAACCTTGAAGGGCATGATTAAAGGGCTCCCAGAAAAGCTTAGGCGTAGATGGGACATACTCTTGCCCTGCCTTTTTTCGCATATAGGGAGGTGCCTCAGAAGGGGGTTGGTTACAGCCCTTTTGAACTTCTGTTTGGCCACCCTGTGAGGGGTCCACTGTGCTTGGTGAAGGAAGGATGGGAGTTACCTCTCAAGCCCCCAAAGCAAGATATAGTGGACTATGTACTTGGTCTCCGCTCCAGGATGGCTGAGTACATGAAAAAGGCAACCAAAAACCTTGAGGCTAGCCAGGAACTTCAAAAGGCCAGGCATGACCAAAAGGCTGTTCTGACTGTTTACCAGCCAGGACAGAAGGTGTGGGTGTTGGAGCCAGTGGCCCCAGCAGCTCTCCAAGATAAATGGAGTGGACCCCACACTATTGTTGAGCAGAAGGGTGAGGTCACTTATTTAGTGGACCTAGGAACACCCAGGAGTCCCCACAGGGTTCTCCATGTCAACAGGTTAAAACCATATGTGGACAGGGCAGACATGGGCTTGCTCATGGCTACTGATGAAGGGCAGGAGGAAGAGAGTGATCCACTCCCTGACCTGCTCTCACAGAACCCTGACGATGGGTCAGTTGATGGTGTAGCCTTGGCAGGTAGCCTCACTACCCAGCAACAAACTGATTGCAGGCAAGTCCTCAATCAGTTTAGACATATGTTTTCACTGACACCCAGTCAGACCACCTGGTGCACTCATGAAGTGGACACTGGGGACAGTCTGCCTATTAAAAACAAGATTTATAGGCAACCTGACCATGTCAGGGACTGTATCAGGACTGAAGTCCAGAAAATGTTGGAATTGGGAGTTATTGAACCCTCAGATAGCCCTTGGGCTAGTCCAGTGGTCCTTGTACCAAAACCTCACACCAGTGGTGGAAAAAGAGAGATGAGGTTTTGTGTGGACTACAGGGGTCTCAATGCAGTCACTAGGACTGATGCCCATCCAATACCCAGGGCAGATGAGCTCATAGATACTTTGGCCTCTGCCAAATATCTCAGCACATTTGACCTAACAGCTGGCTACTGGCAGATCAGACTAGCTGATACTGCAAAGCCCAAAACAGCATTCTCAACCCCTAGTGGACATTATCAATTTGTGGTAATGCCCTTTGGTCTGAAGAATGCACCTGCCACTTTCCAGAGGTTGGTGAACACAGTTCTCACAGGACTGGAAGCCTATAGTGCAGCTTATCTAGATGATATTGCTGTCTTTAGCTCCACCTGGGAGGATCACCTGGTCCACCTCAGGAATGTTTTACAGGCCCTGCAAAAGGCAGGCCTGACTATCAAGGCCACTAAGTGCCAGATAGGGCAGAGTCAGGTTGTGTACCTGGGCCACCTTGTGGGTGGAGGCCAGGTTCAACCTTTGCAGAGCAAGATCCAGACCATCATGGACTGGACTGCTCCCACTACCCAGACTCAGGTGAGAGCCTTCTTTGGCCTGACTGGGTACTATAGGAGATTTGTCAAGGGGTATGGATCAATAGTGACACCCTTGAATGACTTAACTTCTAAGAAAATGCCCAAAAGGTTCAGTGGACAGTTAGCTGTCAAAAGGCATTTGATGACCTCAAGCAGGCCATGTGCACTGCTCCAATTCTGCAGAGTCCTGATTACTCCAAGAAGTTCAATGTTCAAACAGATGCATCTGAATTGGGGGTAGGGGCTGTACTGTCACAATTGAATGAAGAAGGTCAGGATCAGCCAGTAGCTTTTATTAGCAGAAGGCTGACCCCTAGAGAGAAACGTTGGTCAGCCATAGAGAGGGAGGCCTTTGCTGTGGTCTGGGCTCTGAAGAAGTTGAGGCCATACTTGTTTGGTACTCACTTCCTGGTTCAGACAGACCATCAGCCCCTCTTATGGCTAAAACAAATGAAGGGTGAAAACCCCAAACTGCTTAGGTGGTCCATTTCCCTACAGGGGATGGACTTTACAGTGGAACATAGGCCTGGGAGTAACCATGCGAATGCAGATGGACTCTCTAGGTATTTCCACTTAGAACATGAAGACTTAACTGGGCAAGGTTAGTTTAATGTCCCTACGTTTGGGGGGTTGTGTAGGAGAGTAGGATCTGCTTCACATGGGTACCCCCACTTTTTGCTGATGCTTCACTGTTTTTCGACATTAGTCTGGCTGGGGCCCTGCTAATCAGAACCCCAGCCTAGCTGCTTCCTCTCTAAAATGGTTTCCATGTGCCTTAGGCACATCACTGATTGGGATCTGGAGTGCCCTTATAAGTCCCTAGTATATGGTATACTATGTACCAAGGGCATAGGTACCTCAGGAGGCCTGCCAGGGGCTGCAGCATGTATTATGCCACCCCTGGAAGGCCATCCAAACTGACACCACAGGTCTGCTACTGCAGCCTGGGTAAGGTGGTGCATGCACCCCTTACTGTGATATAGGTTACCTATATCACGAGATATATACACACATATAAACCTATAAGTCACTCCTAAGGCGGGCCTTATCAATCCTAAAGGCAGAGTGCATGGTTCCTATGTGAGAGGGTGCCCCTGCATGAGCAGGGCCCCTCTGCAGCGTTCGGAGACCATCTCTGATGCTGTTTGTAGTGCAGCCTGACCATATACTCTTAAGCGCATTATATCCTCGCGGTAAAATGCTAACTTTGGAATGGCTGCACCTAAACATGTCGTGTTTGGTGTCAAACATCTTGGAATACTACCCCCGCCAATCCTGGCGGCGGGGGTAGCATTCCACCCTTCTAGAGGGAAAGACATGTTAACTCTGACTAGTCCGGTAACTTCTTTCCAGAGCCCTGGCATCACAAAATGGATGCTGCTGCCACAGACACGAGTCTGGCCTCCTGCTGCTGGACGAAACTCCGGCAGGGGAGGCCTGGACAATAGGTTTCCTATCCCAGGGAGGTGTGACCACCTCCCCAGACAGGATAATGTGTATTGGGGCTGGGCGGGAGCACTTTCGGGTGCTTTGAAGTCCTGCACTGGGGGCACATTTGGTGTCCCTGTGCATACCCCAGTTCAAACCGGATCAGGGGCTTGCAGCCCCTGCTTTGGCGCGAACTGGACAAAGGAAAGGGGTGTAGCCACCCCTCTGCCCTGACCCACCCATAGGTGGGGCCACAGAGTAGTCCAACCCCTATTTTTAGAATAAAGGTAGGAACGCAGTCCTTAGGACTTTAGATTATACCTGGACGAAACTCTGAAACTGAATCCTGGACCTTCGACGCTCTACGACAAGATTAGAGGACTGAAAAATCTCCCTTGGGGTCAAGGAGTGACTCCCCTGCTTGGCAGGCACCAAAGAAGCATCTGTCCGGTTCGCATTTCTGAAGCTCCCGTCGGACGCCGAAGTCATCGCATCACCAGAGGTGGATTCTCAGACTTCCCCGAGGCTACCCTGAGTCCCCAGCAAAGCTGAGGCCCGTGGCTATCGTGGGTGACTTGAGACCGTGACCCCTGGACACCGAGCACATTTGCAAGTGTATCATCTTTTGGGTCTCCCAAGAAGTCGTGCTTTGGGCTCCGAGTAGCCCTAGCCTCCAGCACCACTTGCACCAAAGATCACTGGCCCCCACTCCACGAGTGTCCTGTAAGCCAGCTCCACGTGCAGCGTCACAAGGCTCCTTCGCGGTCGCTAGCCCGTTGGCTAGTAGCCCTTAACGAAGGCCAATCCTTTTCTTACTTGGCATCCTGGTTGCTCCAGGCCTGCCCTCACTTACCCTCGCTGGGTGAGTTCCACAGACCTTGCTGGTCTGCACCATCGACGATCTACATCTTAATTGAGACTTGCCGTTGCCAAGGCTTGTTGGGTCCAATCCGGTCGCCGACACCTCAGCACTTGACAGACGTCGTGTACCAGCCCGAATCCTGCTCCTGGTTGCCGACAACGCCTCTCAGACCTCGTGGCTGAAGAGTCAAGACGACCGTCAACGCACCTGAAGCACTCGACATCGGTGGGCATCTGTCCATCGCCTTCCTGGTCACTGGCTAGTGACCCAGACTCTGTCCCCTCTGCTTTCAGGTTCACCAGAACTCCGATCCACTCTTGGATCCACCCGGACACTTTTCTCTTGGCCGCCAGCAGCACTTTGCAGCAGATCGCCATTCGAATCGACGACGAAACCCGACCCCGAAAGGCACCTATGCACCCGGCTTCCCTGGGTGAGGTAACACGAGTACTCCGGTGCTCCCGTGGGTAGAGACTCTTCAAAGTCCTAGATCTCAAAGGGTTTTGTCCTAGTCCTCTTTTAAGTGTCCCTTTTCTCTATTTTCCCGATCCCGACTTTCTCCATAGAAGTTAACGGCGTATCGCGGTTGTGTATTTACACTGCACGCGTCTCCCGTGGGTCCCCTGTGTCACTACCTTGGGTGGTTCCTTGTGGTCCAAGCACTTCTAGAGGCTCTAGGCCTAGTGTCTAGTTCAGTCGTGGTTCGCATACCATTTTATTGGTATATGGTTTGGTACGCCCCTAGGGCCCAAACGTGTATTTGTGCTATTACTGTGATTTAAGATCTTATAACTTATGTACTTTGAACTCTAGCCTCATAAAGAGACTAGAGGGGTGTGTTTAGTAATAAATACATATATTTTGAATATATACCTGGTGTGGTGCTCTTTCATTTGGTCACTCAAGAGATTATAGACTGGTAAAACAAGCTGCTTTACATTCCTTCAAGACTTAGCCTGAAGGCTGCTCTCCATAGCTACCACTAGGATAGCTTTCAATAAGGTTGTCTTTAACCTATCTCCAATAAGGGGTTGTTTGGACTGGTGCAAGGTGCCCACTATAATTAGTGGACAGCATATGCCAGGCCAACTTCTCACATATGCCAACTGTTGAGTAGTTCTTTGCAGGTATCTAAGCCAGCATATCTAGCTGTGCCAGAGAGGAGAGCAGCCAGACAGGAACATTGCTGCATGTTAAAGAAAAACTCAGCCACATGGACTTCTCCCAGCGTGCCCTGCGCCAGCTGAACCTCTGGGAAGCCCGAAAGGAGCAGTGGTGCCAGGTAGCATGTTTTAAATGAGGGACTCCAATCTCCTCTTCTTCTGTTGGGATTTAAAGCTTGGGTAAGGCTACTTTATGCCTGCCTAACCCCAGATCAAGTCTCTTAGATCTGTATTCAGTTCCTTGCAGAAGCTGCCAGTGAGGGTGGGTGGGATGATGGAGAAGAGATATAACTGTTGTGGGAGAAAAATCATCTTTGCAATTGCTACTCTACCTATTGAAGTGAGAGGTAGTTTCAATCCAGAAGCTCGTAGATCTGCTTGCTCACGTTAGGGCTTAATTTCCCCACCACTACATCTCCCTGTAGCCTATAAACATTTTCTTCTAAATACTTAAATGAGTGGGGCACCACATCCAACCCATAAGTGTTGTGGGTGGGGTTGATTTGAGTGCCTTTATGTGTCAGAGTGAAAATACAGAAATAGAATCTATTGAGCTTGAGCCTGGACACGTTGATGCATTTTTTAGGGTGTGACAAAACACAGGTAAGCGAACCAGGATGTTACAGGCATATGGCAGTACATCAACTGCATCCAGCAAAACTGCATGTGTGTAATCTTGCACAGCAGCCTCATGTTCCTTTTCAATCAGTGTGCATGCCTGTTGAATGGCCCCATCACTATTGTGAATAAGAATGGGTAAAGAGGGCATCCCAATGTGTACTCCTGCTAATCTGGAAGTGGACAGCCATAACGGAAAGTAGACTCCCCATCTTAACCTTCACTGTTGGTCTGCATAGAGCAAAAGGATCCACAACATGGGAAGAGATGTGACGTAGCAGCATGAGCTGCTGTCTATGGACCTAGAGACCCAGGTTTGAATCCAAGCCTCGGTGCTAGATGCAACATCGTGTGATTCTGGGCAAATCGCTTAATCTCCCTGTGTGTAAATGTATTTGTGTAATTTCAACTTGATGTACTCTATCTTGTAGATGGTCTTCTAACCCGTCACGCAATGTACAGTGCTCCGTTGCTTCACAGCTAAGTTATCTCTAAGCAAATACCGATACATACAACAGTATCTCCTTACCAAAGCTCATTGTCTCCAGTACATGAAAAAGGTAGGTCCAGTTTATTGTGTCAAATACTTTTTCCATGTCATTTGTGTGCATCTGGGTCAGCAGGTATGAGTCTGGTTCCATCCCTCATCACTTCTTATGACTGTGCACCACAAAGGGCCAGACAGTCAGTGGTGAAGGGGCCCTCCCGTGATTCCCACACACCATATCTATAGCTGTGTAGTCTGATATCTTTGCCAGTGGCCTGGGAGGGGAATCAACACAAGGGCACTCTCTTCAGTGACCACGTGGGACGTTGCTTCTATGTTGTGCCATCCCACTTTTTGTCCCCCAAGAAGAGAAGGGATCCTCCAGCACCTCAGAGGCATGAACTAAAGCACAAGTAACTGACCTTTGTCAAAGATGTTGCCTCTTAAATCATGCCGACAAGAGCGTGTCAATCTTATTGCGTGTGGTCTCTTCCTTATTGGTGTGCTTGGAGTGGGTGTGGGGTGCCACAGAATGCAGACATTCCACTGGTGAGAGCGGGCTCAGGCCAATATCCTCCCAATCAACAGGAGGATGAGTGTGTGTCACAGGTCTGGTGTCTTCTTGTCCCTTGGTGCAACCACCCTCTATTAAAGTCCAAATGTCCTCCACCAGTGCACCCCAATCCCAATCGCATGCACAGTATTGTCAGCAGGGATGTAATTTCAGATGTCCTTAGGGATGTTATCAATTCAGTCATTGAACATATCATGAGTGATGTCATATGTAAGGGTGGAACCAGTGCATGGTGAGGGCGTGAGTTATAGTTACTTTAGGGCATGAGTTATAATTACCAAGATCTTGCTTTCGGCCTAATTTGGTGTAATTTGGTTCAGTCATTTTGGCTGTAGCTGTGTCTAATTTTCCTATGGAATAACGAATAGGGAAAATGCATTTTGGGATGCCCCCATCCCTTTTCTTGGCCCCCGCTTGATGGATCATCCCGAAAGTTTCTAGAAAGAAAAGGAGGTGGAAGAATATATATATTTTTTAAAGTTTGTGAAGATTCGTTAAACAGTGCCAAAGTTATTAGCAAATCAAAAAATGCTTATCCTATGGAAACATGGTCCTAACTATAACTACCCAGGGTGTATATATAATATATAATAAAAAAGTTTACATAAATTAATTTATTCCAACATTGGTTCAAAAGGGGAGTTCTTTTACATCCCTGCCTCCATTATTTTCAATGGAAGGGTGTTTCCATGCCAGTGGTTGGTCATGTGCGGTGCTGGGCCTATTCCAGGTCCAAGATGGATACACTTACTACTGTTTTGGCCCCTTTTAGCAGTTTGTGGATATGACTGGGGGTTGCTCTTTTGTGGGTGGATGTATGTCTCTTCCTAAATACCTTCTTATTCCTACCTTAACCCCTCCTTATCCCTCCCTAAACCCTTCCCAGTTAGTAGTATGTATTTCCCATTTTTCAGACACTTATCTGCCCCTCCCACATTTACTACTAAAACATAGGCCTGCATGTGCGGAGATCACCGCAGTTGGAGTGGAGATCCCGCACAGAATAGATAGGAGAGGCAGAGACAAAGACCTCTGCACAAAGGTTTATGAATTCTATTTTGTAGTACATATATAGTATGTCTAGTAGTACTGTTGTAGTACGTCTAAACATACCGCACAATGCGGTTTGTGAATAGCCCCAATGTTTCTGCTTCTAACAGCAAATGATTAAGTTAATCAAATTGTAACATTTCTCTGTATTTCTGTTCTGCTATGAATTCAGGGTGCATGCTTACCTGCAGAATATTTTTGGCATGTGAAAAACGTTAGCAGCCCTCCGCAGTGGTACATCATCTCCTTTATGGTACAAAAGGAACAGTATGTGATAGCTATTGGAATGCAAGGTGCCAACCAACAACTGGACAAAAGGCAGCAAATGTGTGAAAATGAGCAGACATCTTAAACTGAATAAGTCCATAGACCTACTGTATAAACCAATGATGAAATTACTCTATCAAGGGCATGTCTATATAAATCAACGTGGGATCATATTTCCAATTAAATGAAAATCCAAAGCTCAACAGATGGTGGCCCTTTTGAATGTTATTCCCAAGAAGCATCCTCAATACCTAGACATAGTTTTTCTGAAACTGAAAATAAGACCTTGCAACCTCACAGAATATTCAATTATTATGATCTAAAACTAAATTTTATTATTCCTTTTGAGAAAAATGGACTTCTTCTCTTCAAAAGAGGGAGAGTCTTCAATGATTATTTGGAAGAACGTTTTCAGAATGGCCAATTGCATCATCTAAGTTTGCAGCTAGGGCATCTCTCTTCTTTGTCCCTGAAAAGAATTCAACTGAGTTACGTCCATGTGTAAACTACTTTGGCTTAAATAAAATTACTATCAAAGATTATTGTCCTCTACCTTTGATTCCCGACATCATGAATGTTGTTCATGTAGCTTAGATATTTACTGGTCTTGATCTTAGAGGGGCCTATCATCTACTCGGAATCAGAGATGGAGGCAAGTGGAAAACCACCCCCAGAACTTCAGTGGGGCATTTTGAATACAAGGTAATGCCATTTGGTATGTGCAACACACCATGCATTGTGTAAAGGGTCAGGAATTCCATCTTTTTAGACTTACTGTTGCACATAATGGTAGTATACCTGATCACATCCTGATTCTTTATAGTTTTACAGAGATTGAAAGATGAAAACCTTTTACTCAAACCCTAAAGAATGCCAATCTGATTAAGTCTGTACAGTATCTTGGTTTTAATCTACCCAAAGATGGAATGGCTATGCATTATAAGAAGGTCAAACCCATATACTATCTAGATCTCATGTTAGATTCCATGCGATTACCAAAGAATATTATTCAACAGAGGAGTTCAATTTATTTCAAAATCTTGGACCCACTTGTGTCATAATAGACAATCATCAAGACGTGTCCTCTGGATTTCAACCAAACAGAGAGGGTGGATAAAAATGTGGAAGAATGTGCTTTGTAAATGCAACTGGAAATCTTTTCTACCCTCAGCGGAGTTTGAGTACAATAATACAAGACATTCTTCTACTGACTTTAACCCATTTTTTGACAGATAGGGTTTCCAACCAAGAACTTTCTCATTAACTCCTCTTTCTTTATTATTTCAAGACTTAAAAAAGGCACAAGTATAACTTTTGGTTAATTTCAAGAAAAGTAAAGGAGACCAATTTAATCAGGCAAACAAACGTAGAAGCCCAGCCCCAAAATTTAAGGTTGGAGACAAAGTCTGATTCTCTTCTTTACATCTTCCTACCAGAATGTGTAGATCTAGGCTATTCCTCACTATTTTGGTCATTTTCCCATTACTAAACATCTGTGTCCTGTTACGGTATTCCTCAAGTTACTTCACTCTTGGCAAATCTATCCTTGATTACATATATCTTAATTAAAACGAACTCATCCTGGTCACCTATGTAAAAGACCTAATCCCCCCAAATCAATTTTGGTAAAAAGAAATAAGGACTTTATTGTAAAAGAGATACGTGATTTCAGAATAATGTGAGATAAACTCCAATATTTAATTGGTTGGGAAGCTTCCATCTCAAAGAACACAGGAGTCTACTACATCGGTTCATACTCATTATGTAATTAGGATGTTTCATCAACTTTATCCAAATAAAGGGGGAAAGAGTGTTAGGATTGCTTACTTACTACCCAAAAGTGTTGTTCTGGCACATCTGTGTCACTCAGGTGCACCTTGGGAGTTTTCTGATGAAGGTTTCAGATGCGATGTTCGGCGCTGCGCATTGGAGTCACGCATGCGGTGGTTGCTTATCATTGGATTTTGTTTAGTTGGCATCCTTTTGTACATGATCCAGTTAGTTTTAAACTGACTCAGATCCACTTTCTTATTTTTGAGGGGGAGAAGAGTTTTTTCAGTTGTCCAAGCTAAGATGAAGGTATCTCTTCCAGGTCATGTTGTGACATTTTCTAATGTAAATCAGCCTGAAGTGGTGTCTGATGCATCACAATTTTTTTGCTTATTAGTTGCTCACTCAGAGGTTATTTTTTTACTCAAAGCTCCTGTTTGCCTACATGTTATTTGCATGTTATCAGAGTTTTTTTCTTCAATCAGATTTTCTTCCTTTGGAACATTGGAATTCTCTAGTGATCTCTGACTGGCTTTTCTACTACACCTGTTATTTATCAATCTGGATCAAGAATAAGTATTTAAGAGAAATAGGCCATACCTGGTATAGAAAAGAAACCCTTCAAGGGCTACCAGCAGAAGGCCAGAGTCTGAAACTCTGACTGACTTGGACCAGAGTATCATCACTTTGTCTCATATGGTAAATAATTAAATTGACTTTTACAAAACTCTGCAAAATGGTTCCATGCTCAGTAATTACAATATAGTCTCATTTAGAACCATACTTTGCACTTTCAAAAGTACAACAGGCATATGCTTAAAATTATGCAAAATAATGTTGTGACCTTCTCCTCACATAAAACACTATATACATTTCTGTCAGTACCGCAACCTACACAAAAAATTTACTCCGGTTAACAAGGCACTTACACAGGTCACTTATAAATATCTACAACTTGTCTCAGAAGTGCCTCCATGATAAGCTGTATTATTTAGAGAGATTTGCATGGAGGAGAACTACCTTTAGAATACAGATGATTAATCAAAACAGCAAAATGTTCATTCAGACTTTTGACTGTTGGAGTTTAAGTTAGGGGAGGTGGGGAGGGGGAGGTCCCAACTTCTTCTAACTCTCAGGCTCACTTCCAAAATCTGTTAGAGAAGGGAGGGTTGAAAGCAGGGAAGCATAAGGGGGAAAATATGAAAAAGAAACATAAAAAGACGAGACGATTTCCTAAAGAAAAGCGTCAAAGTTGCATTTCTCACAGATCTCCGAACGTCAGAGTGATACATACATAATAATAGAGGAGGGCGGTCCTAAATCCCCGTTCGCAGAGGATGTTCCTATGGAGTCCCCCATAGTGCATATGGCATCAGCTGGGAGATTGGGGGACCCTGGAACAGTAGTATCTCCATCAACCCTGATGCCGCAGTCCCTCCATGTATCTCATCCTCCTCTGACTAGTGAGTTGGTCGATCCACCGGGAGGGGAAATGCGAATGGGATGTGGGTTATCTATGCACCAGACAGGGTCTGGGGTCTCTGGGGTTAAGGCGGATGGTAACCTAGAGGGGGGGGTCTCAAATACCGAGTATCATTCAGGTTGGATCGAACAGAATTATCACAGGGACCACATCTTTGTCCAATAGAAATTTAGAGGCCCCAATCACCACCACCGTTTCGTATCCGAACATTCAGCCTAATGGCGGTGCACAAGTTGCTAGTCTCAGTGATAGGGTTCCTTTATGGATTCCCTCAAGGGATGCTACAAAGAAAATCAGTGTGGTGCAGAATGTTCCATCTTCCATTGTGGATTTCACGTGGCTATTTGACAATGAATCCATTCCGGTAAATAGAGGATTCATTCTCAGCTTTTTTTCTGAAATAGAGGCACTAAAGTTGCTATCAAGTAGGGACATTTTAAATGTGAAGATTAACTTACATGACACTTTTTCCTACTCTAGAGTTACTTTTGGCTCCTTGATTGTTGCCAATTTGGTTATGCAGAATTGTGAGCATTTTCTGAAACGAGGGCTTGACATAACATCGTTTTTAGAATATGAGGAATATCCTACTATGTGTCCCATAACTCAGTGCTCAAAAGCCCTTAGGGCTGTTAAATCCGTGGCGCTAGATGCGATGGGCCCTGATTTTGAGTATTCACTTGGTAATACCAAAAATATTGTGGTTTCCTTGGATAAGAGGGGACGTTCAATAAATCTGGTAACAGGTTTGGGAGCTGTTTCCCAGGCCCCGGATATAGAAGATGAATCGGCCCAGTGGAGCTGGATCGCAAGAGCCTTGAATAACATCTGTCCGGTAGCAATAAGGAGCGTTCCTTTGAGGTAGCCTGGGGGGTTGCTTTTGTCCTGGAATATGGCCGGTTTGGGTCATAATGAAATGAAATTGAATTTTTTGAAAACCATGAACCCTTTAATTATATGCTTACAAGAAACTTGGTCTTGCAAAGAGTTTGATTGTGATGGCTATTTTGTTTTTTCCTGTTATGCCAAGCGCTCTGAAAGGGGACACGCTAGTGGGGGGGTCTCCATTCTGCTTAAGAATTCCATTAACTGGAATCAGAAGGTATTTTGCCATCCTTCAAATCTTTGTATATGTTTGAAGCTGGCACGTTTGGGAGACATCGGCAGGTCTACTTTCTTCCTCGTGGCAAATCTGTATATCCCTCCTGGGAGAAATTCTGATCATTTGTTGAGTGTACTTTTTTTTATACATTCATGATATAGCTATCAGGGAAGAATGCCCCCTAGTGATAATCGTGCGAGACTTAAATGCCAAAATCTCTAACTCCGCTTCGGAGATTTATGCCAATATTGATAAAAAGTTACTACTGAATTTCTGTGGGGACAAGTCTATTAAAAATTGTCTCGATGAAATTAGTAAGAGGACCAGCAAGCTCATCTCATCTCATCTCAGAAAACTGAACAACTAAATATAGCCAAGCCTGATGGAGGAAGAGTGACAACCCCAACAACAGACAAAGATAGAAGCTGAAGGTTTATAGAGGCTAAGTACTACAAACCTAGATTGAAAGGAACGGGGCTAAGAAGAAGGAAAACTCTACATTGTTCTGTCACAAATACAGTGAAGTGGGACACATGGCTATGTTCTGTAAGAACACTGCTAACTACAAAAAGTTGCAAAACGCTATCTGAACTTGACTTCACCTATTGGATGTACCTGTGTGGGTTATGGAATGGACAACTACTGGGCTACTGGATAGTGTAATCCAGGTTCCCCTTATCTATAAATCCAATTACAAGAAATACTTGGAACATTTACCATTAGAACTCTTGGAGAGCCAGACAGTGTTAGAGATGGTCACTCTGAGTACAGTGGCTACAAGAAGGTGAAGATTTGTATTCTGCAGGATGATACTGGTATGAAAGCAGATCATGCCCGTGCGATGGTCAGAGCGGACAATCTATCCAGCACTTTCTGTTCTTCTGCAAATATTATTTAAAATATATTAAGTGGCTCTTAACTCCCTATTTTAAAAACATACACCCATCAGTCTGGAACATGCCTATTTAAAATTACTTACCCTAGACGATGAAGAGTTGGTCTTTCGCACTGGCACTTTTTTGAGAATTGCTGCTCGAGCACGACAAACGATGTCTAATCCCTAGGTTTTATGTCCTTTATGAATGAATTATAATATTATTGTACATTGTATGCTGTTATGGTTTTAATGATTTATTACGACTTTTTAACCTGCACATTTTTATTTGTTTGTTGTTGTGTTTTGTGCTTTTATGGATACGATGCTATCCGAATAAAGTGTATTTGAACCTTGAACCTTGAAAGCAGATCTGTACTCTAGAAGACTTACTAAAATAATCATTGATGACATAATGGACCACAAGCTCCTAATGTGTTGGGAACCAATTGCAATATATGTGTAACATTATCCAAATTATGCAGAGACAGGACTACACCTAATTATGTTTAAGCTTTAAACATGCATCCTTTGTGTAAGTAGACACATCTGAAAAATTAGAGAAGAGCCTGAGAGAGTAGTGGGAAACATCATATGTTTTAGTGAACATCCATTGCAAATATCAAAGAATCAGATGATGGTATTGAGGAGAGCCATTCTACAAAAACACCAAAAGGCCAGGTCACTGGTGGACACAGCAAAAGCAAACAAAAACTGCCAACTCAATACGATAGCATTGGTATAACTCTTGCTATTCCATTTAATAATATGTACTCGTGAATCAGACATTCATATAAGAATTTTGTTTATTGTTTGAGAGAATTTTCTTTTCAAATAACACTTTGTTTTTTTATATTTTATGAGACATAGTTGCATTATCATGGATTATCTCTAGACAGCACACATCACAAATTGCATTTGTCAGAACATTTTCAGAGGTACTTCAAACACAAATAAGTTTATCGACATATAACAGGACACCCGGAACTCCACTCAGGAACTAAAGCATCCATAAGGTGATCTAACGTACTTTATTCCCTCTATCTCATCTGCACCATACTTCATAAAATACACAACCCTTTACCATACCTAGTCAAATCCTTGAATACAAGATAATTTGCTTAATGGTTAGTTAGAACAATATGATTAATCAACTCAACATTAAAAAAGTATTACATTTAGTTCATACATCACAGTTTAAACTTTTGTTTCCCTTAAAACATTTTAATAGCCAATATTTTCTTCCAGAATTTCTGTGCTTTTCATATGGTTTACATAAACCCTGGATGTAAACCAGATGAAATGCATAGTAATTCTGGAAGAAAACATTGATTAATCTGAATCTAATATGTCTGACATGAACTTTGAGCAATTGAATGATTATTATCAAACAGAATCAGAAGTTATTACTCCACCCATAGCTGCAATATTAGTCCCTGGATCCCTGTGAGATTCCACAGAGGTGCAAGAGTCAATGGAAGTTGTGAGTGATTCACCTAAACTAATTATTTAGTTTGAAATGACAAAATTGTCTAATAAGTCTAAGACAAATAACATTGAATCCAAGGGGGAGTTTTCTGGACTACCTATTAAACCTGGGATGGAAGTTAGACCTTTAACCTGGCTTAGTTACAGCACCTCTAGAGTACTGTACAGGATACCAATCAGTGCAGTGACCAAAGCTGTGTGGATGAACAAATTCAACTGGACTACATGAGAAAATAGGAAAATCTAACATCAGTAGTTGTGACTTATGGAATACTATTCTATGCATTTCTGTGCTTTTACCTTATACATTATTCAGGGAAGGAAATGTTTTAAAGAGAGAAAAGTGTACCATCCATGAAACTGTAAATTTAAATGCGAAGTTAACCAATTATGTGAAACTGTCTCTGTCTTTCAGGATCCATAGTTTATGCTACTGAGATTTTAAAATGAAAAATCTATCTTTAAAAATGTGCTTTTAAACATAATTTTAAAATCTTCTACTATCTATTTCAAGATTTCTCTAGTGATACTTTGGGCCCGATTCCGATTTCGTTCGGAAAGCATACCGAACAACTCGGTCCGGAATGGTTTCCATACGACTCGGATCGGGGGAGTCTAACCGAACGAGTATGATGCATTTGAATGCATCTGGATACGATTCGGTCGGACTCCCATTGACTTCAATGGGAGCCTGTGTACCAAACGCATACACAGGCTCGCATTGACAAAAGGGGTGATTGGGGATAATCATGCACCCTGTGGTGGGCACCCCATGGTGACTGCCACACTGTGCATGGTTGGGAAGAGGGGACCCATGGGTACCCCCACGGGCCCGATTCAGAGGGCCCTGGGTGAAGGCGGGCCTGCTATGGGCCCCCAAACACCAATTCCGGAAGCCTTTTTGATCCGAGCAAACCGAATCGGAAAGGCTGTCCGAATCGTTCATCGTACTTGCTCGCTCAGAAAACCTAGTCCATAGAGCTGCACAAATCGGCTCCAGAAGGCTCTATCTCTCCGAATGCCTTTCGGAACCGATTCGGTCAGCGCTAAGGCTTTCCAGGCATCGTACTTGGTCGTTCGGAACTGTGAACGATTCGGTCGGAAATAAGGGCTCCGGATTGGTTTAGGCAATTCTGAATCCGATTCGGAGCCCTTCTGCCCAGCATATTTTCCATTGCCATTTCAATTTGTAGGGTCTCTTTACACATTTTCTATGAAGCGTGATTGGAGTTAGCAACAAGAAATGTAGGGGATTTAAGTGATTTGCCAGCTTGGAACAGGCAAGTAGTCAGACAGAAAGCAAATTAAGAGATGGATGTAGAACCGAGACCCATTACTCACAGAGATTGTCCTTTTGAGGAAGAAAGGGAGTTCCAGTTTACTGGCTAAAAGCTGTGTTCTGACACATTTTCAAAAATGTGAAGCAAATTTTCAGTTCTTGAATCTCTCAACAGTAATGAACTTTGAACATGGCTTAAGCAAGGTCAGAAGCACCTGGTGAAGAGCTCTACCCACCATTTATTGCAAACACTGTTGTCCTTTGGTGATGGATGCAGGCATGTCTCCTGGATTTATCAGACCGATTTGTCTGTGGTAATGGACAGGGTACCAGCCCTACAGGCCAGATGAGAGACTGACATGGGAAGACCATTCAGGGGAAATGAAGGGAAGCAGGCTATGGAATGGGTGCACACAGTTTCATGGAACATTCGCTTTAAATACACCCAATCCTATTAGCTGCACCATACATACCTTACCGCATATAGACCAAGGGCCACATGTACTAACGTTTCAAATTGTGAGTTCCTAATTACGATTCCATGTGAATCACAATTAGGAAATCACAATTCCAAATGTACGAAACTCTATTGAGTTTCATTTGCGATTTCCAGTGGGTCACAAATGACCAACCTCATTAATATTCATGAAGTAGGTCACAATTTATGACCCATTGGAAATCGCTAAAAAGCACAGGGATGGTGGCCTGCTGGGGACAGCAGACCAAAATGTCTGCGTTTGCTTTTAAATAAAACAACGTTTAAAAAAAAATGCAGCCCGTTTTCCTTAAAGGAAAACTGGATGTGTTTCAAAAATGAAAAGTATTCTTTTCATTTTTTAAGAGTAGGCAGTCTTAAAAAAGTTTCTGCATGCATTCATAAAGGGGAAGGGGACCCTTAAGGGCCACCTTCCCATTTGCGAAAGCGCTAGCACCAAATTGAAATTGGTGTTAAAAAGTGAATGTTTTGTAAGCGCATTTCAGTTGCAAAACATTTATACATAGCACTGCGAGTCGCTATTAGGAAGGGATGCCCTTAACACGCCCCTTCCTAATGCCGGCTCACTAACCAATTTTGCAATTCAGTAATAGGTTACCGAATCTCAAAATTGACTTTTTGTACATAGGCAAAATGCTTTTTTTTGGGTTGCAAATGGCCCGATTCTGTGAATCGGGCAGTTTGCAACAAAAAAAGCTACCTCCATGTGGCCCTTAATATCCCACTACACACGGATATCATGCATTTCCTGCGTTACTCATTGATTGATGTGGACCTCATACATATGGTATGGACCTGCCCCACAATAGCCGGATACTGGAACAGGGTCGTGGAGTACAAGGGGCGAACATTGGGTAGGCACGACCTGTGGACTCTAGAGATGTATATACTGTGAATTTACCCACAGCAGGCAAGCAGGAAGGTAGTCACCAGATTCCTTGACATGGCCCTGGTTCTTGCCCTTACAGAAATTGGGCTGCACTGGCGATCGACAGAGGGTGCCCCCCACAACAGGTGGAAACAGGAGGTGGAACGATGTGCCGTGGCATAGGGGATAGCTATATAACTTGAGAAACTGAGGGGAGTACGCAGGAAGCCTATCGCTGCATTGTGGGAGTCTTTACAGCTTTCATATGCCGGGGAAGCTGAATACCCCCTGCAATACCCTGCACATTGAGCCCCTTTAAAGAATTTCATTCCTAACCCCCTTGTCCCTTGTCCCAGACTCACCCTTCCTTTGTTATTGGCGAATGAAAGACAACATTCTGCAGTCATTATTTACTGACACTATTTTATTTGACGATACACTGTTGATGAGTGATGGGTTATTGCCTCTGTTTGTACTGGGAGTTGTGGCTTGGAAAACTGTTCTGTTATTGTTACACATGGTTGGATGGAGAACATCCTGAATAGAAAGTTTGCGCTATTCCTATACTGTGGATTCTGAATGTCTTCCGTTAGAGGATGACAGAGCGGGGTTTTCTATATTTTAATTTTCAGGTGTAATCATTAAATAACCCCAGTCATTGGTGATATGGATGTTAGGATATCACTCACCTGAAAACCAGGTTGTTCCTTTGGGGAGATGAGGCGCTGAATCCCAACTACTTCTTCAACAGTGATTAGAACATACTTGCGTGAGGAGAATCCTTGGGGAAGGGGGAATGGGAAGAGAAACAAGAGAGATAGAGAAAAACTGTGGTCTTCGGGTTGTTGTACTTCTGGTAGCCTGGCAAGCATAACTTCTAGTATTAACTTGTAGAGGATAACGATGGTGTGTGTTCTATCTATATAAAAATACACAACAAAAGGGTCAAGAAAAGGACTTTTTGTTTCCTATCAACTTTAGTTTTCAATGAACATTCAGCTTTGTTCTTAACAATATCTCTCATAAATGTTCTGTGACTCTTACAAAGTTTTTCGTTAATCTTCTAATAATAGCTGGAACAATACGATATACACTATGTCTATTTACTGCATGCGAAGGAGAAAAACAGAAATATCAATATTTATATATATATACCTGTACCTAAATGTATTCGAATAACAAGACCTTAGCTTACCGTTTATGAAATTGTTCTGGCTCCGAATTAGCTTTCTGCTCCAGAGCGTTATTCCTTAATCTTCTGAGGAAGTCCAATTTCTATTTCCAAACTCAGTTCACAAGTTTACTTGTTATTGTGATAATTAACACAAAATAAAAAGAAATAAAATACCTGTTGACTTCACAAATCGGCACCAGCAAGACGCGAATGCCGAGAATTACCTTTACTGATTTTGTCCTTTTTCTCTTTTCTCTTTAGGGGTTGGAGGGCTCCGGATGTGATGCGGGATTCTGGAAGGTTGCCCGGGCAACTGGAGCCGAAGGGAGGAATGACGCGAAGGAAGCTCTGGAAGGAGGGGCATGGCCAAGGACCGGGGACGGAGGAGACTGAAGGCGGAGGTTCCACGATGCTGGATTCCAGGTAAGCGGAGTGAAACAACGAGGCCAAGCGCTGCTGTTGTTTAGACGCTCCTATTTATAGCTCTGAAGCGGGTAGGGTAACACGTGGAGGGTGTGTCCACCTAACTGTCAACCGGCAAGGTGCAACCCGTGAACAACTGGCAAAATATTACACGTGAAAAGAAGGCTGAATGTCTTAGTCACGATTCTTTTACCACGTGGATTGGTTATTCCTACTGCTTTTAAAAACGTGTTTTTACCAACTGAAATCAATGTTCATTATTCTCAGTTTTGTAAACCAATGGACATTCATGACATATTTTTTATAACATAATCAAAGCAGACATGTTAGTACATTATTCTCCATGGCTATGATGATGTAATTTTATCATTGTGTCCACAACAACTACTTCTTGCCCAGAGTACTGGCCATTCTCAGTGTACAACTCCTAATAGTAGCCCCTCTCAAAGAGCGTCCTACGGGACAGGGTTTATGGGGGCATCTAAGATGGAATTGGCGTATCAACCTAGGTGCATGAACAAAGGAAGCTGGTTGCCAAGAATTTTCACTAGCATCATAACCTTTCCAGGCTATCAAATAGTGTAAACAACCATGTATTCTTTTTGAATCAAAAATACGTTGAACCTCGTATTCTAAATGACCGTCCACTGGAATTGGTGGTGGTTCTTTTCTTGTTTCTGGAGTACAGGCTTTCAATAATGATACATGGAAGGTAGGATGCACAGGATATTCAGGAGGTAACTCTAATTGGACAGTTACAGGATTGATAATTTTTATTATTGAAAAAGGGTCAATATATCGAGGTTGTAATTTTCTTGGACCTATAACATTTAAGTATTTTGTGGAAAGCCAGACCTTATCTCCTATTTTGTAATTTGGTGTGGGTTCCCTTTTTTTATCTGCTTGTTTTTTCATATTTTCTTTGTATTTGTTTAAATGGATTTTCGCCTGCTCTTCAATATCTAGTAGTTGTTGTAATCGATCTGTATCGCAGGAATAAGAGAAGTGTCAATAGAGACTGGTAAAGCTTTGGGATGATATCCTGTTAGTAAAAAAAAAAGGAGTACAATCTGTTGCTACATGGTTACTATTTTTGTAAATAAACTCAGCTAAGGGTAGAGCTTTATCCCAATCACTTGTTATTGTGGCAAGAAGACAGTCAAGGGTTTGCATGAGTGTTTGATTCATCCTTTCTGTCTGTCCATCTGTTTCAGGATGGAAGGCGGTAGATAATGCTACTTCCATACCTAATGTTTAACACAATTCTTTCCAAAATTTTGATGTAAATTAACTTCCACGGTCTGATATGATTTTAGATGTTAAACAGTGTAAGCGCACTAGATGATTCATAAAAATATTGCTGAATTCAAGTGATGTAGGTAATTTATACAATGGAATAAAGTGCACCATTTTGGACAGATAGTCTACAACCACAAGGATAGTAGTGTGACCCTTAGCTGGTGGTAAATTGGTGATGAAATCTAGACTAATGGTATGCCAGGGACTAGGGGGTGTAGACAGAGGTTGTAGAAATCCTGCAGGAACTTTATTCAAGGTTTTATTTCTAGCACAAATTGGACATGTCTCAACATAAGATTTAACATCCTTATTCATTGATGGCCACCAAAACTGTTTTTTATAATTTACTAAGGTCTTTTAATACCCAGGATGTCCTGCTAATGCTGAATCATGAATCCAGATTTGTACCTGTTTTTGTAATTCTGGAGTGGGTACAAATACACATGTTTCATGATATAGTAATCCATCTCTAATAGTGTTTTTTGAATGTGACAACCACTCTTGTATATTTTGCGTTAGACTTTCTTGTTTTAATAACGGTACAAAGTCTTGTTGTAATGTGGGTGCAATAACTTTCTCAGAAGGTATTATCGAAGGGATAAAACTCTTTTGTTTGGAGTCTGCTGTATGACCAAAACTCGAGAGTACATCTGACTGTATTTGTTTAGATACTGGTCGATATGTTATCACAAAATCGAAACCACTAAAGAAATGCAACCATCTCATCGGTCAAGGTGTTAATGCTTTTACTGAGCTAAAAAACTGTAGATTTTTGTGATCGGTAAATATGGTTACTGGATGTTTTGCTCCCATTAAATGATGGTGCCATTCTGTGAAAACCAGTTTGATTGCTAACAATTCTCTCTCTGCCACGTTGTAATTTTGCTCAGCAGGGAGCAATTTCTTTGAATAAAAGGCAACTGGATGTACTTGTCCAATATCAGGATTTCTTTGGGAAAGTACGCCTCCCACAGCGACCTGAGAAGCATCTGCCTCAACAAAAAAAGGACAGTCTGAATCAGGATGTCTTAGTATAGGTGCTGAAGTAAATTTCTGTTTTAAATTTCGAAAAACCCGTGCTGCTTCTTCTGACCACAAAAAGGGTTTCCCTTTTCGTAACAATTTAGTGATAGGAGAGACAATTTCAGAAAACTGGTGAATGAAACGCCTATAAAAATTGGCAAAACCTAAAACCTTTTGGACATCTTTTACTGAACTAGGTTCTGGCCAATCTAGTATAGCAGTTACCTTTTTTGGGTCCATCATTAGTCCTGCTGTAGACAGGAGATATCCTAAGAATTCTACAGTATCCAAGTTAAAAGTGCATTTTTCTAATTTAGCGAATAGGTGTTTTTCTTGTAGTCGTTGTAACACTGCTCTGACTTGCTGAACATGTTCTTTGCTTTTGGAGTAAATAAGGATGTCATCAATATAGACAACAACGCAGATGTCTAGGAATTCACTTAATACTTCATCTATGAAGTATTGAATGCTGCAGGGGTGTTAAACAGGCCAAAGGGCATGACGGTGTACTCGAATAATCCAAATTTAGTTCTAAATGCAGTTTTCCACTCGTCACCCTCTTTGATCCGTATAAGATGATATGCCCCACGAAGATCCAGTTTTGTATAACTGGTTGAGTGTCGTAGCTGATCCAGAAGCACTGGAATCAATGGTAATGGCTTTTTGTTTTTTATAGTTGCCTTATTGAGTCCACAATAATCAATAAAGGCCCTCAAGCCACCATCCCAGTTTGGGACAAAGAAAAGAGGCGTGGAAACAGGTGAAGTAGAATGGCGAATGAAACCTAGTTCTAAAAGTTCATCCAAGTATTGTCTTAAGTATTGTGTCTCAGCTTCAGTAAGTGCGTACACTCGACTATTAGGCAGAGTGGCACCTGGGACTAAATCTATGCGGCAATCATACATCCTATGTGGAGGTAGCGTAGTTGCCTTTACCAGATCAAATACATCACTAAAGTCTTGATATTCAATAGGTATATATCTGAGGAAGCTGTAGTATTGGCACAATTAAGAAATGATATAACGAAAGAAGACGGCCAAGGAAAATGACTGTCTGACACTAACATGTCTGGCACCTCAAAGTTTTGTTATGAAAACCCTCACACCCCAACCTGGTTGGTGTCATGCTTCATCATCGGGTCCCAGCTGGGTAGCCGAATACTACCCAGCTGTGCTACAACACCTGTTTACAGTGGAGCAGGTTTCAAGGTGTATGTGAGTGTGATGAAGTGAGTGAAGTATAAAAATACCTCCAGATTACTACCCGTTACTTTATTCGTGGTAGTCTGGGGTATGGTTAAAAAAGACAAGAGAGTGGATAAAGAAACTACGAATATTGTGCGTAGTTGTTTTATTATCCTTTGGTCGACATGTTTCAGCCCTTAACAAAAATATATATGGGCTTTCTTCAGGACCTCTCAAAATAAATAAGGTGAGTGATGTGAAAAAAGTGTGATAAAAAATTACCACATGAACAGCATTTTTAACACTCATGCTAAGGAGTGCTATTTATGCGGCAAGGACTGACGATGTGTAGGTCCTCTTAAAATGTAGAATACCTGTAAAGAAAAAGGCATAACACAAGACAACATAAAAGGGAAACGTTAATTCCACAGTTGTTGTTTGTACTGGTGATTAATATATGGTGCTCACTACATGCATTCCATAAATATCGCCAGTACTGGTGGTAAGTATCATGTGCTAAATACTTAGCGAGGTGTCAGACATATATATACCAAATTCTGTACCGTGCACACAACACAACACAACACGCAAATGCCATGCACACCGTACAACCAGTGGAGTGATTGTGCCTTCTCAGTTTGTCCTCTATATTGTAAACAAATGGGGGCAATGTCTAGTATGTAGAATTCTCCCATGAGAGCTATTGCGCTACTGTTGCGCTATAAACATGCGTTATAACACTGGTGCTTATCTACCAATGTCAAGCGCCTAGAGACAATTTGCCATATATTGCTTATAATTACAGTAATTCTTATGTAGACGTTCGTATCTGGGCCCGGGGGGGGGGGAAGAAGCACCTCTCTTAGTTCACATACTACGGAAAATCGGGATTAAAAACGGAAAGAAACTCTTTTTACTGGATTGATCTAAACTGCCGTATATCTGAAACGAATCAACTGGGCATACAGCGGTAAAAGACCGTTGTATACTGGAAAGGTCTTACTTTGTGTGGTGGTGTCTCCCTCAGACAACCTAGTACGGGTCCCCTCGGTCAGGCTGGCAACCGCTAAGGCTCCCGATTGATGTATTTATCTACCGTGCTCCGATGGTCGGAGCAACGTGCGCGTCATCACACTATCGAGCGTGTGACGCGAGAAAGTACGGGAGAACTAGACCGTCACTTTCTGGAGTGCTAATTGATACTCGACATACACTTCATCACGCTGTAGAGCGTGTGACGAAAAAAGTGCGAACGACTAGTATGCTAGTTTAGCGCATGCGCAGTGCGGGGATTACATCCCCGAGATAGAGATGCTGCATTGAAATTCAGCAAAAATTACTGAATTATGCTATATTCCGATGGAAATGATTTAAATGTTTTAAATGCCAAATTAGGTCAATCACAAACCCTCATAAAAAGACAATATAATAATGTTTAGCCCTTGATGGAGTAAATCGAATGTACCCGATTGCGCCTGCGCAGTGCGGGGAAAAAAATAGAATTACTACAAAAATTCCGTAATAAATACTAAATTACACTATGAATTAGAAAAAAGCAGTTCTAAGCTTAAACTGCCAAATAGGGTCTATACCAAGCCATCATGACTGTCAAGACAATTTCTTTATTTCAAAGGGGGTGAGTCTAAACTGATTTCCTTTAGCAAATGTGTCGATCAATAATTGATAGAATGAAGAGCCTATAGGGGATAACTTTATCCTAAGACCATGGGTCTTCAGGTTCCCATGAGTAAGGTGGGTAGTCATGCAGGCTAAATGTTATTCGAGTGTAAACTATACAAGAATATATTAGTCTCTCTCTAGTACTGAATCTTGTAAGAGTTGACCTGGTAAAGTGAACAATACATCCTTAAGTTCAATGATTAAGGCAATTCCAGGGTATATTATCGTTTAGCCCCTGGATGTGGGTAGACATGCGATATATCCATCTCTGTTCTTTGTCCAGCAACTCTTGTTGGATATTGATTGTGTTACGGTCTAGTTGTTCAATCACTACCCACTGCATATCATTGGGAGTATGATTCTGTTCAAGGTAGTGATTTGTCAGGCGGGATATATTGCGCTTACAGCGGATGTTACTCCTGTGTTCAACAATTCTAGTTTTTACTTTGCGGCTTGTCATTCCGACATACCTTAAGTTGCACGGGCAAGTTATAAGGTATATGACATTAACGGAGTTGCAGTTAGTGTGTCGACGAATCATCCAGGTTTTACCCGGTTCTAGACCAAGGATTTTGGTGGTTTGAGTTAAATGACACACGCTGCAATCGCCGCATGGGTGATGTCCGGTTATCTTAGGTAAGCCCCAGGCATTGATTATTGTGTTTTCTTCACGGTTCTGCTGTTTTAGGGGTCTAGTGTGCACCAGACTATCCTTCAGGCTCCTCCCTTTTCTGTATGAAAATAGCGGCTTTTCCCATTCAAAATTGCCAGTATTCAGTATAGCCCAGTGTCGTTGTACTATTTTTGCCACCTGGTTTGACACGGGGTTATATGTCGTAACGCAAGTTAGGGGTGCTTTGGTCTCAATTTGTATTTTAGGTTCTAGCAAGCTTTCACGATTTTGATTACGCGCTCTTTTCTCAGCCTTCCTGGTTATTTGGTTGGGGTAACCCCTATTATTGAGTTTGAAGGTCAGTATTTTTGCCTGCTTTTTTAATTCAATTAGATTGCTGCAATTCCTGCGCAGCCATAGATATTGGCCGTAAGGCAGATTCTCTCTCAGGGGACGAGGGTGGAAGCTTGTATAATGTAATAGTGAATTCCTCGCAGTTGGTTTGAAGTGTGTCTTGGTATCCAGAACACCGTTGTTGTGTGAGATCTCGAGGTCTAGAAAAGTGATAGTGTTTTTACTTGTTGTATTTGTGAATTTCAGGTTCGGATCACACTCATTGATCCATTCCAAAAAGTTCTTTAGTGATTCTTCTGTCCCTTCCCAAATGAGGAACACATCATCAATATATCGTTTATAGAAACGTATATTACCTGCGATCGAGGTGTTCTTCAGCAGGAATTTGTGTTCAAAACTGAACACATATAGTCCCGCTACACTTGGGGCAAATGTACTCCCCATAGAAGTGCCAAACGTTTGTAGATACAGTTGGCCTTCAAATTCAAAATAATTATGCTTCAAAGCAAGTTCTGCACATTTCAAGATAAATGACTTTGGCGTTTGGTGGTCCCAGTTACTACTGTCTAGGGCTGTTCTTAGCACCTCCAGGGTCTCATCCTGCGGGAGGCTCGTATAGAGACTCTCTATATCTAAGCTTACTAAGAAGCTTGTGCTAGGATTGAATGTCAGATCCTTGATTTGTACTAAGAGATCCTTTGTGTCTCTTAAATATGTTGTCGTACCTTGCACCAGTGGTTTGAGAAAAAAGTCACAATAATTGGAGAGAGGCTCTAAAATAGAGCCTATGCCGGACACTATGGGGCGGCCTGGTGGTGGAATTTTATTTTTGTGCACTTTGGGGATGGTATAGAAATAAGGAATTTTCTCCTTTGAAGTAGTTAAATATTGGGCTTCCTTTTTACTGATGTGGCCACGGTTTTCTGCTTCAGTGGCTAGTTCAAGAATAGTTTCTTTCAGTCTGGGTGTAGGGTCCTCACAGATCGGTTGGTAGTTCCGTCTATCAGATAGCAAACGTAGGCATTCATCTTTGTAAGCTGTCTTGTCTTGTAGGACAATACCTCCTCCCTTGTCCGCTGGTTTGATAACCACAGTCTTGTTCTCTTTCAGTGTGGTCAATCCTTCCCATTCCTTTTTGGTCGTATTTTTGAATGTCTTATTTTCTGACAGGGCTTCGATGTCTTTGAAGACAGCCTGCTCGAAAGCTGCGATTTCCACTGGTATGGTGTAAGGTGGTGGCATGAATGTGGACTTTAGTTTGAAGTTCGTGTCTCCTTTCTCTTGTTCTGAGGGAGACACCACCACACAAAGTAAGACCTTTCCAGTATACAACGGTCTTTTACCGCTGTATGCCCAGTTGATTCGTTTCAGATATACGGCAGTTTAGATCAAGCCAGTAAAAAGAGTTTCTTTCCGTTTTTAATCCCGATTTTCCGTAGTATGTGAACTAAGAGAGGTGCTTCTTCCCCCCCCCGGGACCAGATACGAACGTCTACATAAGAATTAATGTAATTATAAGAAATATATGGCAAATTGTCGCTAGGCGCTTGACATTGGTAGATAAGCACCAGTGTTATAACGCATGTTCATAGCGCAACAGTAGCGCGATAGCTCTCATGGGAGAATTCTACATACTAAACATTGCCCCCGTTTGTTTACAATATAGAGGACAAACTGAGAAGGCACATTCACTCCACTGGTTGTACGGTGTGCATGGCATTTGCGTGTTGTGTTGTGTGCACGGTACAGAATTTGGTATATATATGTCTGACACCTCGCTAAGTATTTAGCACATGATACTTACCACCAGTACTGGCGATATTTATGGAATGCATGTAGTGAGCACCATATATTAATCACCAGTACGAACAACAACTGTGGAATTAACGTTTCCCTTTTATGTTGTCTTGTGTTATGCCTTTTTCTTTACAGGTATTCTACATTTTAAGAGGACCTACACATCGTCAGTCCTTGCCGCATAAATAGCACTCCTTAGCGTGAGTGTTAAAAATGCTGTTCATGTGGTAATTTTTTATCACACTTTTTTCACATCACTCACCTTATTTATTTTGAGAGGGCCTGAAGAAAGCCCATATATATTTTTGTTAAGGGCTGAATCATGTCGACCAAAGGATAATAAAACAACTACGCACAATACTCGTAGTTTCTTTATCCACTCTCTTGTCTTTTTTAACCATACCCCAGACTACCACGAATAAAGTAACGGGTAGTAATCTGGAGGTATTTTTATACTTCACTCACTTCATCACACTCACATACACCTTGAAACCTGCTCCACTGTAAACAGGTGTTGTAGCACAGCTAGGTAGTATTCGGCTACCCAGCTGGGACCCGATGATGAAGCATGACACCAACCAGGTTGGTGTGTGAGGGTTTTCATAACAAAACTTTGAGGTGCCAGACATGTTAGTGTCAGACAGTCATTTTCCTTGGCCGTCTTCTTTGGTTATATCATAAATCGCAGGGACAAGGACGGCCGTCCTAGAGTCCTAGCTCTTTATTTTGGTTTTGAATATTTGGCAGCGTGCAGCTGCGAGAGCCTTATCCCCCTTCGTTCTCAACTCAACCTGCCTGAGTAGTGTACAACATGGCAGAGAATCTGGGCTTAACCTTTTCGGAAGAAACAATTAGTGATATTCTAGCAGCACCACCGCTGATGGCAGATCTTAATATAGCAAGAACGATATCCCAAAGTACGGATTGGGAATCGCTTACGGAAATGAAACGCAATCACATTCGAACCATTCTTCACGGCGTAATACTCACAGAATATCTGAGAGCCAACACGGCTCCTAGAGGGCTGATAGTTACCAACACCCCGAGAATATTCCTTGAGGATGCCGCATTTCGTAGGGATTGGGCCAAAATTGCCTGGCGATGCACAAGAGACTGGATTGTGTTGATAATCCAAACAGCAAAAAGACTGGGAGATGCTTATTTAATAGAGATCCAGACTACAGAAAACCATTTCAAAACAACTCTAACATCATATAAAAAACGGCTAGACGAGGTAAATAAGGAAATGCAGGAATATAAGGAGAATTTGACACAGTCAAAAATCCAGAACTTTCAAAAAGATCTTAAGAAGTTCTCATATGTTAAATCATACCCCTATTCCGATCCAGATTACCAACCTCAAAAGAACCGTGAACAGTCCTATAGTTCTGATGATTCCTCATCTAACAGCAGTGGCTCTAGCTCTAGTAGCTACCAGAACAAGAAAGGAGGACGTGGAAGAGCCAACAAATGGCAACAACCATGGAATCAAGGCCAACCAGGCAATCATATGCAATTTCCACAGCCATTTCACCAGATGCCACCACAAATGATGTATGGCTGGAACCCGCCCTTTGCACCTCCACAAATTCCCTACATGATTCCCAACCAAAGGTTTCCTTTTTTAGGGAATGGCCGCAGTGGACGAGGAAAACGACGAAGACAAGCACAGGTACACTGGGAGGACGACTCACAAGAAGGAGCACACACCAGGAGCAGGTCCAAGGAACAACGCATGGGACCGAGCACCAGCAAAACATAGTCACTAACTACTCCCAACATGTACTGGATGAAACAGAAATGAACTTACTAAACAAAGGCTTAGGCTTTGTTCCTACGCCCCGCTTGGATAAATTCCGCCTCCATTGTGAGATGGCGGACTTCTTCAGAAAGTTGAAATTAAAAGCTTTCTTTTCTAAACAAGAGAACGAGGTCAATGAACAAGAGAAAGGAGACACGAACTTCAAACTAAAGTCCACATTCATGCCACCACCTTACACCATACCAGTGGAAATAGCAGCTTTCGAGCAGGCTGTCTTCAAAGACATCGAAGCCCTGTCAGAAAATAAGACATTCAAAAATACGACCAAAAAGGAATGGGAAGGATTGACCACACTGAAAGAGAACAAGACTGTGGTTATCAAACCAGCGGACAAGGGAGGAGGTATTGTCCTACAAGACAAGACAGCTTACAAAGATGAATGCCTACGTTTGCTATCTGATAGACGGAACTACCAACCGATCTGTGAGGACCCTACACCCAGACTGAAAGAAACTATTCTTGAACTAGCCACTGAAGCAGAAAACCGTGGCCACATCAGTAAAAAGGAAGCCCAATATTTAACTACTTCAAAGGAGAAAATTCCTTATTTCTATACCATCCCCAAAGTGCACAAAAATAAAATTCCACCACCAGGCCGCCCCATAGTGTCCGGCATAGGCTCTATTTTAGAGCCTCTCTCCAATTATTGTGACTTTTTTCTCAAACCACTGGTGCAAGGTACGACAACATATTTAAGAGACACAAAGGATCTCTTAGTACAAATCAAGGATCTGACATTCAATCCTAGCACAAGCTTCTTAGTAAGCTTAGATATAGAGAGTCTCTATACGAGCCTCCCGCAGGATGAGACCCTGGAGGTGCTAAGAACAGCCCTAGACAGTAGTAACTGGGACCACCAAACGCCAAAGTCATTTATCTTGAAATGTGCAGAACTTGCTTTGAAGCATAATTATTTTGAATTTGAAGGCCAACTGTATCTACAAACGTTTGGCACTTCTATGGGGAGTACATTTGCCCCAAGTGTAGCGGGACTATATGTGTTCAGTTTTGAACACAAATTCCTGCTGAACAACACCTCGATCGCAGGTAATATACGTTTCTATAAACGATATATTGATGATGTGTTCCTCATTTGGGAAGGGACAGAAGAATCACTAAAGAACTTTTTGGAATGGATCAATGAGTGTGATCCGAACCTGAAATTCACAAATACAACAAGTAAAAACACTATCACTTTTCTAGACCTCGAGATCTCACACAACAACGGTGTTCTGGATACCAAGACACACTTCAAACCAACTGCGAGGAATTCACTATTACATTATACAAGCTTCCACCCTCGTCCCCTGAGAGAGAATCTGCCTTACGGCCAATATCTACGGCTGCGTAGGAATTGCAGCAATCTAATTGAATTCAAAAAGCAGGCAAAAATACTGACCTTCAAACTCAATAATAGGGGTTACCCCAACCAAATAATCAGGAAGGCTGAGAAAAGAGCGCGTAATCAAAATCGTGAAAGCTTGCTAGAACCTAAAATACAAATTGAGACCAAAGCACCCCTAACTTGCGTTACGACATATAACCCCGTGTCAAACCAGGTGGCAAAAATAGTACAACGACACTGGGCTATACTGAATACTGGCAATTTTGAATGGGAAAAGCCGCTATTTTCATACAGAAAAGGGAGGAGCCTGAAGGATAGTCTGGTGCACACTAGCCCCTAAAACAGCAGAACCGTGAAGAAAACACAATAATCAATGCCTGGGGCTTACCTAAGATAACCGGACATCACCCATGCGGCAATTGCAGCGTGTGTCATTTAACTCAAACCACCAAAACCCTTAGTCTAGAACCGGGTAAAACCTAGATGAATCGTCGACACACTAACTGCAACTCCGTTAATGTCATATACCTTATAACTTGCCCGTGCAACTTAAGGTATGTCGGAATGACAAGCCGCAAAGTAAAAACTAGAATTGTTGAACACAGGAGTAACATCCGCTGTAAGCGCAATATATCCCGCCTGACAAATCACTACCTTGAACAGAATCATACTCCCAATGATATGCAGTGGGTAGTGATTGAACAACTAGACCGTAACACAATCAATATCCAACAAGAGTTGCTGGACAAAGAACAGAGATGGATATATCGCATGTCTACCCACATCCAGGGGCTAAACGATAATATACCCTGGAATTGCCTTACTCATTGAACTTAAGGATGTATTGTTCACTTTACCAGGTCAACTCTTACAAGATTCAGTACTAGAGAGAGACTAATATATTCGTGTATAGTTTACACTCGAATAACATTTAGCCTGCATGTCAACCCACCTTACTCATGGGAACCTGAAGACCCATGGTCTTAGGATAAAGTTATCCCCTATAGGCTCTTCATTCTATCAATTATTGATCGACACATTTGCTAAAGGAAATCAGTTTAGACTCACCCCCTTTGAAATAAAGAAATTGTCTTGACAGTCATGATGGCTTGGTATAGACCCTATTTGGCAGTTTAAGCTTAGAACTGCTTTTTTCTAATTCATAGTGTAATTTAGTATTTATTGCGGAATTTTTGTAGTAATTCTATTTTTTTTCCCCGCACTGCGCAGGCGCAATCCGGTACATCAGATTTACTCCATCAAGGGCTAAACATTATTATATTGTCTTTTTATGAGGGTTTGTGATTGACCTAATTTGGCATTTAAAACATTTAAATCATTTCCATCGGAATATAGCGTAATTCAGTAATTTTTGCTGAATTTCAATGCAGCATCTCTATCTCTGGGATGTAATCCCCGCACTGTGCATGCGCTAAACTAGCATACTAGTCGTTCGCACTTTTTTCGTCACACGCTCTATAGCGTGATGAAGTGTATGTCGAGTATCAATTAGCACTCCAGAAAGTGACGGTCTAGTTCTCCCTTACTTTCTCGCGTCACACGCTCGATAGCGTGATGACGCGCACGTTGCTCCGACCATCGGAGCTCGGTAGATAAATACATCAATCGGGAGCCTTAGCGGTTGCCAGCCTGACCGAGGGGACCCGTACTAGGTTGTCTGAGGGAGACACCACCACACAAAGTAAGACCTTTCCAGTATACAACGGTCTTTTACCGCTGTATGCCCAGTTGATTCGTTTCAGATATACGGCAGTTTAGATCAAGCCAGTAAAAAGAGTTTCTTTCCGTTTTTAATCCCGATTTTCCGTAGTATGTGAACTAAGAGAGGTGCTTATTCCCTCCCCCGGGACCAGATACGAACGTCTACATAAGAATTAATGTAATTATAAGAAATATATGGCAAATTGTCGCTAGGTGCTTGACATTGGTAGATAAGCACCAGTGTTATAACGCATGTTCATAGCGCAACAGTAGCGCGATAGCTCTCATGGGAGAATTCTACATACTAGACATTGCCCCCGTTTGTTTACAATATAGAGGACAAACTGAAAAGGCACAATCACTCCACTGGTTGTACGGTGTGCATGGCATTTGCGTGTTGTGTTGTGTGCACGGTACAGAATTTGGTATATATATGTCTGAGATCTCGCTAAGTATTTAGCACATGATACTTACCACCAGTACTGGCGATATTTATGGAATGCATGTAGTGAGCACCATATATTAATCACCAGTACAAACAACAACTGTGGAATTAACGTTTCCCTTTTATGTTGTCTTGTGTTATGCCTTTTTCTTTACAGGTATTCTACATTTTAAGAGGACCTACACATCGTCAGTCCTTGCCGCATAAATAGCACTCCTTAGCGTGAGTGTTAAAAATGCTGTTCATGTGGTAATTTTTTATCACACTTTTTTCACATCACTCACCTTATTTATTTTGAGAGGTCCTGAAGAAAGCCCATATATATTTTTGTTAAGGGCTGAAACATGTCGACCAAAGGATAATAAAACAACTACGCACAATACTCGTAGTTTCTTTATCCACTCTCTTGTCTTTTTTAACCATACCCCAGACTACCACGAATAAAGTAACGGGTAGTAATCTGGAGGTATTTTTATACTTCACTCACTTCATCACACTCACATACACCTTGAAACCTGCTCCACTGTAAACAGGTGTTGTAGCACAGCTGGGTAGTATTCGGCTACCCAGCTGGGACCCGATGATGAAGCATGACACCAACCAGGTTGGTGTGTGAGGGTTTTCATAACAAAACTTTGAGGTGCCAGACATGTTAGTGTCAGACAGTCATTTTCCTTGGCCGTCTTCTTTGGTTATATCATAAATCGCAGGGACAAGGACGGCCGTCCTAGAGTCCTAGCTCTTTATTTTGGTTTTGAAGAGCACAATTAAGTAATGTCATAGATTCTGCATGTGCTTCTTGATAACAATGTGTACAACAGTGTAAAGAATCCAAGGTAACAGTTCTTGAATACCAATCTGTTTTTGGCTTATGTATGATTAACCATGGAACCCCAAGAATGACTCCAAATGTGGGTGTATCAATTAGATCGAAACGTATTTGTTCTGTATGGCCATTCTGACAAACTAATATAATGGGATATGTTAGATAAGTAATCAAGTTTTTTCTCAAAAGGAGGAACCGAGAGTTTTTTAACCAGGTCCTGCACATATACTCCCAACTAAGGTATGCAGAAAATAAAGGAATGTGCAGTTCCTAAAGTGGAGGGGAGTTCAGGTCTCTTACGGGTTGCCCTCACACACCCCGGATGATGTCATGCTTCAGCATAGGGCTTGTGCTCCTCGTCCGGCCGGCGCTGCAATGCCCGACGGGCACCCGCGAAGGGGCTCTTTATCGGAGATCTTTTCTGATGAAGCCATAGGGTGTGTGAGGGTATGTGGTCAGGGTAGTGTGGTGAGTGAGTGATGTGAGTTAAAATAGGTCTAGTGCTATCCTGGGTAGTGGTTATTTATTCTAGGGGTACACTAGCTAGCTAAAAATGTGTGAGCCCTGCCTGGATGTAATGATCCTACAGGGTCTGTCTAGTGTCGGTGGTCAACATGTTTCTTGCCTTACAGCCCCTAACGGGTCTAGCGGCAATTCGTCAGGACCAATGTCTTAAAAGTGAAAGAGAAGGTGCTGTTGACTCTTACACTACCGCAACGCTGGCGCAGTGCATCATTGTGAAACCAGCGGTGCTGACTGGAGTCAGGGCTTATAGCCTGAGGATTAGAGACCTGAAATAAAAAAATTGAGAACAAACAGTTAGACCGTTGATAAGTAATCAAACCTGAAGATAATTCAGCTCCATCCAGTGCACAAACTGGTTCCAGCTGTGCTTTTAAGACTGTGGAAATACCCAATTTTTTGGCTAACTGAATGTCAAAAAAGTTACCAGAGGCCCCAGAATCTAAGAATACTGGAATCACATGTCTTAATTGAGTAGTTAAAATGAGAGTGACCTGAATAGTAAAATATTGTGGTATACGTACAACTGTATTTGCTAAATGTTGGGAGATCTGAGATTCTATTCCTCTCAACAAGGCAACCTCCTTTCTTGATGAGATATTTAGTTTTCCTTAGTCGTGCTAGATGTAACCACAGCATTTATCTTTTTGGGACCCTTTGGTTTTATTGAACAATCTAGGGGCAAAATGTCTGTACTTGCCACAATATAAGCATAAGTTTAAGTTTCGCCTGAGTTCTTTCTATTCAGTAGATAAAGGACCTTTCACACCCCCTATTTGCATAGGTTCAGGTTCTGACATTTTAACTTCTGGTTCCTTTCTTTCTGCTTTTATAGTGATGATTTTATTTTCAAAGCATGACCTTTCTCCCTTGCTTTCACCAAGACGGTGATCTAGCTTCACTACAAGGCCCTCAAAATCTGAATAATCATCTGGCAGCTCTACGAAATGGGCAAGGGCATCTATTAATTCGTCACGTAAGCCTCTATAAAATAAAGAAATTCGTTTCTCCTCAGGCCATTGGGTTTCCGTCAACAGACGGTTAAAAGTTGTTACATAACTCAGTGAATCCGTATTTCCTTGTTTGAGGTTTAATAGCTCATTATCATTTGCTTGTACGAATGTATGTTTAGCAAACAATTTAGTCATGGTTAATTTAAAAACTGGCCAATTATATAAAATGGGGTCATTCTTGTCTATTAATGGAGTTGACCAATTAGCCGTAACACCTCCCAGGTAAGAAAGAATGAAAGCTACTTTAGCGGCATCTGTTGGAAATGATTGGGGTTTGCATATAAAATGCAGCTGACATTGACTACTAAAAATATTGAACTTGGACCTGTCTCCAAGAAATCTTTCAGGGGATGCCAAGGGCACGGGACTGGGAACAGCTACCGTAACTTGTACTGGTGTTGAGGAAGATTCTGAAGGCATGTGCGCAAATAGACTCTTAATTCTAGTGCCAGTTTCAAAAGGATTCCTAAGGGGTGTGTGCATCATATCATCCCAGGGACTTTCTCTGGGTTTATAACGTATTAACTCTCTACGTAATTCAGCATTTTCTTCTCTTAATTTCCGCATTTCTAAATGCAAATTTTGTAACGTGTTCCCTAAATCTTGTTGCTTACTATTATCGCTCATCAGAGCCTGCGCTATGTCACGGATATCAATGTGATCTTGGTCTTGGTCCATATCTCCCAAAAGGAACTTTAGTTCTTGTGGCTTGGCCTTCTGTTAGGATACCACTCACCTGAAAACCAGGTTGTTCCTTTGGGGAGATGAGACGCTGAATCCCAACACCCCCAAGACTCCACTCCTGCAACAGTGATTAAAACACACTATGCGTGAGGAGAATCCTAGGGGAAGGGGGAATGGGAAGAGAAACAAGAGAGATAGAGAAACACTGTGGTCTTCGGGTTGTTGTACTTCTGATAGCCTGGCAAGCACAACTTCTAGTATTAATTTGTAGAGGATAACGATGGTGTGTGTTCTATCTATATAAAAATACACAACAAAAGGGTCAAGAAAAGGACTTTTTGTTTCTTATCAACTTTAGTTTTCAATGAACTTTCAATGAGATTTGTTCTTAACCATACCTCTCATAAATGTTCAGGTTTTTTTAAATCTTCTAATAATAGCTGGGGCAATACGATATACACAATATCTATTTACTGCATGCGAAGGAGAAAAACAGAAATATCAATATTTATATATATATACCTGAACCTAAATGTACTCGAATAACCAAGACCTTAGCTTACTGTTTATGAAATTTTTCTGGCTCCGAATTAGCTTTCTGCTCCAGAGCGTTATTCCTTAATCTTCTGAGGAAGTCCAATTTCTATTTCCAAGCTCAGTTCACAAGTTTACTTGTTATCGTGATAATTAACACAAAATAAAAAGAAATAAAATACCTGTTGACTTCACAAATCGGCACCAGCAAGACGCAAATGCCGAGAAATACCTTTGCTGATTTTGTTCTTTTTCTCGTTTCTCTTTAGGTGATGAGACGCGGGATTCCGGAAGGTTGCCCGGGCAACTGGAGCCGAAGGGACGAATGATGAAGAGGGGCGTGGCCAAGGACTGGGGATGGAGGAGACCGAAGGCGGAGGTTTCACGACGCTGGATTCCAGGTAAGCGGAATGAAACAACAAGGCCAAGCGCTGCTGTTGTTTAGACGCTCCTATTTATAGATCTGAAGCGGGTTGGGTAACACGTGGAAGGTGTGTCCACCTATCTGTCAATCGGCAAGGTGCAGCACATGAACAACTGGCAAAATATTACACGTGAGAAGAAGGCTGAATGTCTTAGTCACAATTCTTTTACCACGTGGATTCGTTATTTCTACTGCTTTTAAAAACATGTTTTTACAAACTGAAATCAATGTTCATTATTCTCAATTTTGTAAACCAACGGACATTCATGGCATATTTTTTAGAATATAATCAAAGCAGACATGTTAGTACATTATTCTCCATGGCTATGATGATGTAATTTTATTATTGTGTGCACAACAACTACTTCTTGCCCAGAGTACTGGCCATGCTCAGTGTACAATTCCTAACAATGGACCTTTGTGCGTAGACAAGAAGTTAAAAGGCGCAATGATCTACATCAAAGCCTATATAAGCAATACAAATATTTAAAACTTTATTACAGTCAATTAAGAGAATGTTTGTGAGCTAAAGGGTTTTATTAATCAATATTTTTAATTTCAATATTTATTCATTAAGTAATAGCCTTTAATCATCACCATTACAAATAAATATAATCCATTAATCTATATTTCAATATAAGGACAAATACAATATTGGTAAGTATGACTGTTAAAATTTAAATAATACAGCAAGCATGTTCCATAAAGGAATTTCCCTAACCTAAATTAAATTAGAATGGAATAGAACAAGGTGTCAGTTCAGAAACCCAATAAGAGGTTCTTATGCGAGAACAAAAATGCACAAACATAAAGCCTTTGCAGTTTTAATAAAAGAAAGTGTCAAGTTGGAAAGTATTCCCAGCTTAAATCCACAGCCATCTAATTAAAAGAAATAAACTCAAACGTAATCTCTCATTAATAGAACTATGGTCTCAAGAAATCCAGGGATGGATCCCCAGAAAATGTGAGCTAGAGAAGCCTTCCATACTTTAGGAACACTCACTAATATAAACACACAATATCATAGATGAAAACTAGTATCATTTCCTTCATTCACAGCATCCAATAATATTTCCGTAAACCCTTGGGAACAGGTATGCTCCCCAGTTTCTCCTGTCTTCACAATGGCCCACAGACACAAATCCTTGAAAAGATACTTTATCCACATTTTGCGGTTCAGTCAGTTCTTCCCATGAATCATCCTTCCTGTTGTTTCCTCTTTTCCTGGAGAGAACCTCACTATCAGTTGTCCAATACAAAACAATTGCCTATTCGCTAACTAACAGACGGTGTCTGGAAAGTTACAGACTCTGCAGTAGCCAGAAAAGCATTTCGTGAAAAACAACAGCTCAATGTGGAAAGCAGGCCTTTCAATGCTAGTGTATAATTTGCGGGTTAATATGGCATTGTCAGTTAGGCTAACTTAAATCAGCCCATTATTATTTCTTATGTATGCTTATATTGCCTAAGTATGATTACTTTCTATAAATTTTTAATCATAACACATGTGTTATTCAACACAGACTTTTGCACTTTTTACTTGAGTGCGTTTTCTATTTGCAAAAGGAAAAATATGCGGCACTTACAGTGACGCATATGGCCATAGCTTAGCATTGTTATATCCACCTATATATTGTTTGTTGATTAATCATAAATGAAAACCTAATAAAAATTTTTTTTTAAAGCATAGTCAGAAGCCATTTACCTGTCAAATTAAGGTAACAGGAAAGTAATGATAGTTTTATGTATTTTTGCCAACATTTTACAAAGACCTAAAACATTTTTTTCAAACTAGTGTGGTTGGTGTTTTTCTAGGTGCAGTGAAAATGAACTGGCTATTTCCAGAAGAACCAACCAAAGAATGGGTTAATGTTCACGCTACTAAAAAAAGAAATACTTAAGCCAAACCAATAACTAGCCCAGTTAACTTTATCACTTGGGGTCATAGTCTTCCTTGTCACAGTTTTTATTTTCTGCCTTCCTCATAGAAGTAGATTACCAGCCTAAAGAACAAAATTAAGCACTTAAAGGTACAACACAGTTCCTTTGAGAAAGATATGAAGCAACCTCCCACATGAACCCTATTTAGGGCAGAGCTAGAATGATGCACTATTTATTACCAAGCAGACATCTGTTCTTTTTCTTTTTGGATACTGGAGACACTAAGAAAACCTCTGAAAAAGAGGGGGAATTCAGGACTGTTAAAAGGAAGTCTAGCACTTAGAGTAATGAAGATTGCCGGTAAGCAACTGGGTCATTACCTCCTTGTTCATCATCCTCGTCCAGTCCTTACTATATGAGGATATAGCCAAGTTGTAATAGATATCTGTAAAGAACCCAAAGAGAAATACACAACAACACATTCACTGTTGCACCAGAAGAAAAAAAAAATCATAAGAAATCAAAAATTTGCTTAATTACAGAATTCAGAAGTTTTGTTCCAAAATGAGAGAACAAACAACCTTACAATTGTAATTGATGATGGTGCTAAAGATGCCTACATAGTTGCATTGCATATGTCTCTGATGGACACCCCTTTCAATGCTGCCCATGAGGAACACATTCCAATTACGGATTGATCCTGCCTGGAACCAGGCAACTCAAAACCTTGATTTTGATAAATAAATGTTATCCAATGACTCATGGTCAACATGGATGGACATTGTCCCTGACTAGTTGATCCATAGGTTATAAACAAAGAATCCACCTTACGAAAACTAGAGTACCTTTCCACATAAACTGAGAGAGCGCTATGGACATCTAGTATATGCAAAAGCTTCTATAAAAAAGGGAAGGAGGGTATGGAAAGAAGACAGGTAGAACTAAGTCCTGAGCACAGTGAAATAAAGAATCTTTAGCATAAAAGATGGTGAGGGCTTAACACCTACCTTATCTTCAGGACTCTCTCCTTGAAACATCTCTTACATGCTGGGGTAGAGGTGGTTGTCACCTATTCACTTCATACAGAGTAGATGTCCCTTACTTAGTATAACCCACCACTGTCCCCACTTCCTGTGTTGCTAATTGTCGCGTGGCAATGGTGGCATTACATTAGTTCTATTGCAACACAGTGACCAGTTCCAGTTGGTTTGACCCTGATATATTTGCTCCTTATTCCAATGTACAGAGAGGACAAAAAAGATGATGCAGTTCTCCCTCAAAGCGGAACGTGAATTTTGAAAATATCAGAACGTTAGTTGGCTCCGGTTTCCTTCACCGGCCATCAAAGTTGGAAATACTTTTGCTCTTGAGCCAGTAACTTATACATCACATCAAGAAGACCCTTCATACCAATCTTATGGGGGCAGAATCTCTAGTGAAAGCTGACCAGCCTCAGAATAGGACCAAGCCAGAATTTGTAGAATCTCTTGCTTATGTGACATCTGGGAGATGGGAAGATGGAGTGCTCTGTGAGGAAAGGCGCTGCCCATGACCACTGTAAGGCCTACATATATCCCAACTGACTGAAGATATACATGGGGGATACTGGACTTCCCTGGCGCCATGGGATACTTACTGTCAAGCTTGGCAGGAAGAATGATAAAGACTGCGGATATGCATATTTTGGATCATGGAGCCTGTAGTGTGCCCATATCACCTCCTCCCAGTCACAGAGGGGTCCCTAGTTCCTGCACTTGCACTCCTGTGGTGTGGGGTGGAGCTTCATTCGGTGAAGAAGCCATCCTGATCCGCTAACTGGTCAAGCAATCATTTTGTTATCATTCCGAAACTGTTGTTTTTAAAGTCATTATGTTTCCTTACCACTAAAATCCATTTTGCAGTTTGAACTGCTGAAGTCTTGGGGTCCAGTTGGTGCCCCACACCTGTGGGTGCCCCAACAAGAATATCCTTAACACAAATGCCCATTTTTGTGATGTGATCCCTAAAGTTACCACTCCAGAGGGCATAATAGTGCATAGTACCTGCACTGAACTATTTGTCTACTGGACATTGGAGAGTAGATTCCTTCTAACAAACTGAATTGGACTTTCCTCACTATAAAAAAGTAACAATGACCTTGCCTGGCTCTGGTTAAAATATTGGCGGAAACACATAAGAATCAGCACCTTCATATTATTCCAAAAGCATTAGAAAATGTATGCTTGTCACACCACATTGTGCGTAACTTGTCTCACAATGATTTTTAGGATTATATAAATTCTGCCAACCTCATTAAAAAGTAATGCTGTACAAAACAGAAATTTAGAGGCAAAAAGACAAATAGGGTGGGAAGAAATGGCAAAGTTTCTCATTATGAATAGCCACTTAATTCAATGAGGCTGGCAACAACAGTTACAGAGCACCTGTCAATTTTTGTCTGGAAAACCTCAGATCTGTTTACTTTCACCTGGAGATTTCGGCTCCTGAAAGCACATGCAATCTTTATTTGAACATCTGGGGCAAAAAGAGAGTCTATATAGGAGAAACTAAAGTAACTTTTCTGCAAGGTAAAGATTTATCCACTACATGAACTTTAAAATTGAAAGAAAGCATGTCGGTACACTAGTGAGCACAAAGAATCATTGTCCCAGTTTTTACATGAATGCTTCAAAACGTTTGTCAGTGGGTGTGCGTAGGAAGTCAGATTTGTTCAGTTAATATAAGGAAACAGAGAGAAAGAGAGAAAGCATTGTTGAATACCAATGTAGGGGCATCTCTCCCTCAGTGGATCATCCTTGACTATGCACAAGATGCTTTTCTCTGGTGGGTAGAGTGAAGCTGATGTACTGAATGTGATTGACGCTTCATCTCTTTGCAGCATACCTCTGGGAACAAAGAGATGTAACCAGATGCAAGTTACTTTGGTCATAGCAAGTGCCTCCAAAGTGAATTACATAGTTAGATGCTTTATGCAATTAGCTACTGTAGACATAGACTGTAAAACATCCTGGAGTTGTGCTAATGTTCTTCTATCTCTTCCTGTAGCTTGAGATACTTTCTAAAAGGGTATAATTTACATCTCTCATTTACAGACAATTCTTTCTGTGGATACACTGAAACAATTTTTCTTATATCCATGGGTGAAAAGTTGTGGAGAAATCATGAATGTTCCGGAAAACTATGGTAAAAATGTATGCTAATAGAGCTCAAAAATAACAAAAATAACAAAAAAATCAATTACATGTATTTATATCTATCTATCTATCTATCTATATATATTCACTGAAAAAACCAAAGGTTAAAGTAACAATATATTTAGGTGAGTTTGTCAGTGACAACATTAAAGTTTTGAACTAAAGAAACATAGAAATTCACTAGTTATAGTTAGCAGAGCTAACTATAACTTGGCGCTCTGCCATGCACTGCTCATGAACTCACATATTGTAGTGTAGCTCCTATTTCCCTAATAGGCTCTGCGCATTGGAATAATATATCCTATAGGTTTGACATAGGACTAAGGTCAGTATGTCCCTATCGAGTATATTAAACTTAATTACTTGTGCCAGCTAGCTCAGAGGCCACTAGAAACTCCTTGACAACAAGAAGGGAGTAGTTTCTGGCAGCCGCAAAACATGACCACTTTGTTTCCCTTTAGAATCAGAACGTGTCCCAGAATCGTTGAAACAATAGATAACTATTTCACTCAGCTCAATCGTGCATGCTTAGTTTGCCTCAAAGTTACACAGAAAGAAATAGACGGGCGTTTCAATAAAAGATTTATTGAACAGTCTTGTTTCTGGTGTAAGTATAATGTGCTGTTACGATCACAAGACAGTATGCAAGATAAATAATGTACAGTGTGAGCAGTAGAAATAAATAGTACTGCGATAGCATTATCTTTTAGTATATATGCATTTACATAAATAACACAGACTAAAAATGCGAGTACTCATACGATGCGTTTCTAATCTAGTTCTACCCCAATGTACCTAACCTAACCTAGGTGTAGGGAGAGGTATGAAGTAGGTGAAGTATTCCTTACTATGGTATACTAAGAGTATGTTAAGCCTAGTATGCCTAGTATGCCAAGAGTCCCTCTAGGTTCTTGTCAGCTCCATACCTGAAGAATGAGAGAGATAGGAATCTCTTTGCCAGACTCGAACTCCAACACCCCGCGAGGGAAGTTAGATCACTGGAAGCTGGACTCTCTGCGTGCAGGGATGACAGCGTCTTCTCAGTGCGTCAGGCCGGGAAACGGGCTCCTCTGAAGTCGAGGTCTCCTCTAGTTTACAAGGGCTAAGGAAGGTATATTTATACCTGAGAGGTACCTCACAATGTTAGCATTGACGTGAATCGGACAGCCGAAGACGTCATGAATGAACCCCTAAGGAATAATGGTTCATGCATAATATATGAGTCCTTGAAGAAATCAATAGTCCTGGGCTAGGGAAACTCCCGCAGCCTAAGGGTCTGTTCTTCATGAACTCGTTGTGACGTTAGGGTGGACGGATGTCAGAGACCATGCCTGTATTTGGAGTGCACGGTTTAATGCCTAAATAAGGGCTGGGATTTTATGCCTATATAAGGGCAGGGCGAATTGTGCCTATATAAGGACATGATACTGGAAAGCCCGTTTATGGGACACCCTAAGAGGAATACAACAATATTACATCACTCATGACATGTTCTATGACATCATTTATAACATCACTGATGACATCACAAGTGACATCACTCATGACATCATCAAAGGTTCTTTTGTATGCATTGCTCTATAAACGGATATAGCATTAGAACTTTGAAAGTAAGTACAAAATAGCTCAGAATAATATGAAGCATCATTACTGCTATCATACGTACAACTCCCATAGGTAAAGCAAGCTTGTGTTATGTGCAACATTGACCCTATACCATACACTTCATGGGTTGGCTGAGTTCATCTTGACTATGAAACACAGATAAAATGGTAACCTATCCTGCACACAGCGTTCAATCTGTATAAAGCTGTCCAGAGAAAACCAAGTTCCTCCAGATACTGAAGCCCTGTTACATAACTAATGCCCTATTACAGACAGTCTTTACCTGTATCAAACCCCTGACATTTACTGAATCTACATTGAGAAAAGAAGTGGCTATAAGTAGAAAAGTGGGTACTGCTAACTGTTTACTCTATGCAGAGAGTTTACTCTGTACTACACTGTTTGAAGACAGTGAAACACACCATAGAGTATTGAAATGATATACTAAGAATAGTGTACACTCTATCCAAAACCTGTCCAAACAGCGACTATTCACTTAAAATAGCCAAGTTTTGAAGATGGTAAACATAATGCTACCTGCAGCCTTTATACTGTGGTGAAAACATTACAGATAGCCCATCTTCTGTAGCAAAAAAGAACATGTACATAGGTTAGGACCTGGTACACAAGTTTTCTAAGTTAAGTTGAAATTGTCATGCTTAGACGATTCTGTCTACTAACTCAAAGCTGCTTGCCATACTTAGCATTTAGTATGTAGAATCTTTGCCCTGCTGGAAACTTTCTCTGCAGTACCAAAGATTTGTGTGGAACATAATGAACACAAGTCGTCAACTGTCACCTGTACACAGAGTTACTCTTCAATGCAAGGATTTATAACATGTTCAATACCTCTACACACCTATGCTGCATTAAGAGCACATGCATTTTGTAAACACTTTTACCGATTAGCTGGACACAGGCTGTACAAAATTAGGTAGAAAATTAATTTGGTAGTTACCCTCTACTATGTAAACTATTAGACAAACTGACACACTCATTGGATGATGTCATCAGTGATGTCACCAATGATGTAATTTGAGATGTCTTTAGTGATATCATAAATGATGTCCTAGACAATGTCATGAGTGATGTAATATGTGAGGTCATAAGCAATGCATGGCGATGCGCAATATGACTGGCGAATATCTGTGTTTTGTTTTAGTTCAAAACGTTAATGTTGTCACTGACAAATTCACCTAACTATAACGTTACTTGAACCTTTCTTTTTCAGTGAATTTCTAAGGTTTTGTTTAAAAATACAAACAGATTGTTTAATTACACCTAACTATAACGTCACTTTAAACTTTGTTTTTTCCAGTGAATATCTAGTGTTTTTTTAAACGTAAAGTAAGCTGCCCATCGTAATGCACAGTGGGGGAGGGGGCTGGATGGAGGGTCTGGCCTGGCATTGTCAGTTGAGCTGCCACTGTCCAAGGATGCTGCTCCTCCCCTCTGCCCTCCATTGTCCAAGTCCATACTCTCTTTGATTACAGTACTTATACTTTATAGTTCCCACCACTAGGATATGGGGAGAAAGTAGCCTCCCCACTCAGAGCTTTCCACAGTATAACAGGGGTGTATAGTAGGGTGTAAGGAGAGACTGGCCTCTCTGCTGACACCTCTGCATCAGGGTAACCAGTCTGCATAGTAGTATGTGGAAAGGACTGACTTCTCTACTGAGACTTCTCTCTCAGATGATGGGTGACCATAGAAGGATGTGTGAAGGGACTGGTCTCCACGCTGAGACTCCACTCTTGGATGACTGGTGTGCGTTGCAGGGTAAGGGGAGGTATTGGGCTCTTCCATGACACCTGTCTGTCACATGGCAAATATGCATAATAGGATGTGGCGAGGGATTGGTCTCTCTTTTTAGACCTCTCTGTCAGATGAGGGGTGTGCGTAATAGGGTGAGGGGAGAGACTAGCCTCTCCTCTGCGACCTCTCTCTGGGCTAATAGGTGTATGTAGTATGGTGTGTGGAGGGACAGGCCTCTCTGCTGAGACCTCTCTCTCAGATGAGGGGTGTGCGTAATAGGGTGAGGGGAGAGACTAGCCTCTCCTCTGCGACCTCTCTCTGGGCTAATAGGTGTATGTAGTAGGGTGTGTGGAAGAACTGACCTCCCCCCTGAGACCTCTCTCTGGAATGACGGGTGTACACAGTAGGGTGTAGAAGTACTGACCTCTCTGCTCACACCTTTCTCTAGGATAACGAGTGTGCGTAGTTGAGTGTCTAGGAAACTGGCCTCTGATTAGAGATTTTTCTAGGGCTTTGGGTATACATAGTAGGGGTATAGGGAGGGAGTAACCTCTCCACAAACACCCCTCCACAGTGTGATAAGCATATGTTCTAGTGTGTGGAGAGGGACAAGCCTCTCCGCTGAGACCCCTCTCTTGGACGACAGGTGTGCATATTAGGGACTGAAGAGGGACTGGCCTCCCCTTTCACACCTCTCTCTCAGATGACAGGTATGCATTGTAGGGTGTGTGAAGAAACTGGCCCCTATGCTGAGAGCTCCATCTTGGATCATGGGTGTGCATAGTAGGGTGTGAGAAGGGGATTATCTGTCTGCTCATATCCCTTCCAAGGTGGAAAGATGGACAGCTAGGGTGTGGGGAGGAGATGACCTCTATGCTAAGAAGTCTATCTTGGATGACAAGCATAGATACTAGGGTATGAAGAGAGACTGCTCTGTTAGCTCAGACCTCTCCCCAAAGTAACACATGTGCGTAGTAGGCTGTTCTCTCTGCTCCTACCTCTCATAATAGGGTACAGGAATGGAATATCCTCTCTCCTGAGAACTGTGTCTAGCCTGATTGGTTTGGATAGTTGAATGTGGGTACACACTCACCTCTACCTCAGACCTTTCCCCTTGGGGACAGGCAGGCATATTAGGGTGTGCACAGGGACAGACTTCTCCACTGAAATTAATTTCTCTCCAGTGTCACAAGCATCTATAGTAACTTGCAAAAAAACTACCCTCTCCACTATCACATCTCCACCAGCTGATAGCAGTCTGTAGCGGAGTATGAAGATGCACTGGCCTTGTGCCAAAACCGCTCTCTTGTATGAGAGGTCTCTATACTACTGTGTGGATGAGTCTCAGTCTTGCATGAAAACTCACCGTAGTATGGTATTCAAATGATTGGCTTCTCCATTAACAAGTCTCTATAGCATAAAACATGTGCATAGTATTGTAAAGATGTATATACATACAGGAACACTTCTGCAGTCCCTCAAAATGGAACTGCCAGTTTTAGTCAACATTCCAATACTGTAATAATATTGAAATCTATAATAACTATTAGAAATCACTAGTAGCTTTAAACATTTTTATCAAGACAAAACAATTCAAAATTACAAAACTACAACAGCTATATTAATGAACTTTTTCAACAACTGTAAAACAAACAAAACAATCAACTTCACTAATTTGTAATGTCTTCATCAGATTATGATCAGCAGCCTGGTGAAGTTGCAGCACCTCAGCTTGCCAAATAATCTTTCATTTAGCATTTTTTGTTTTGAGGCCCGCTAGCAAAAAGCCTCAGCAAAGTTTGTCATCTGTAAACTTTGTTAAAAGCAGTTCACAAAGGATAGCTCAGGCAAACTTAGCTTGTGCTGCTGAACTGGAGAGCTCTTCGGGTGCTTTAGCATCCTTTCAACCTGGATTCACTGTGCCTACTCAGGTATTTAATGCTGAACAAGACAATAACCCTGCTTCACTTAATAAGACTCTTATTTTATGCTTATGTAAGTAGATACTTTTTTCATTAGAGACAAGTAGAGCTGCGGAAAAGGTTGCACAAAACCACAGATGACCCCTAGGCAATAGGAACATAAATACTTTTCCAATTAATAGTTTTTTTTCCCTGATTTTCAACAGAGTTATTGTTTCCTCTTTGTTCTAAAGTGAACAAGTTTTGTTTTTTTCTTCCATAGATTTTGTCACATGGTAGTTTTCTTTTTCACAATCTCTGTTTTCCACTTTCCTCCTACAAAAAGAAAAAATAACAAAAACATGAAAAGTTGCATACTGGTCAATAAATGATAACAGTGATTCATCACTATACTCTCGAAACGTTTTTTTACATTTCCCACCCACAGTCACATATTTATATCTAGAGTACTACTAACTTTTTATTGCTTGCTCTTGAAAAATTCCACAGTCTGGACCAGTACATCTTTTCGTTTTTTACAGAAACCTTAAAGCATACCAGCAAATCTGTGATTGAGCTACCTCCAAACATTTGAAAGATCAATGCAACTCATTTAACCAGGAGTTGTATAATTCATACTTGCTATTCTTAAACTTGGTGGCCTAAGAATCTCATCAAGATCACCCAAAACATACTATACATAGTTCAAAGTAATAAAGCAGATGAATGCACCTACATTGCATAACATACCTTAACTGTTAGCACCTCCATACAAGGTAAAAGCTAGTTCCACAAAGGTTTACAAAGTAACACATTCCTCTATACCACGGGTACTCATAGTACGGCCCGCGGGCCGCCAGCGGCCCGGCAAGCCTTCCTTGGCGGCCCGCGGACCTTGCAGACATCGTACCTGTGTTTGTTTGTTTTTTTAAAGTGTCAGCAAATACCACGGTTGCAGCAGCGCGGACTCTGAGAGACTCTGCTCTATGGGGGCCGGGTGATTCTTTAAATGACCATTCACTTGTTAATGAGGCTTTGTTGTATTTCACCTCTTCTTAGCGCCCCTGCATCTCCACTCTGACTGAGTGGAGATGCAGGGGCGCTAAGAAGAGGTGAAGTACAACAAAGCCTCATTAACAAGTGAATGGTCATTTAAAGACCTGTGAAGTACTCGGGTGCGGCTGTGTGTGTTCCCGGGAAGCTGTCTCAGCCCGGGCTGACACACGCAGGGTGAGGTGAGAGAGGGAGACAGAGAGAGGGGGAGACAGAGAGAGGGGGAGACAGAGAGAGGGGGAGACAGACAGAGGGAGACAGAGGGAGAGGGAGGGAGACAGAGAGAGGGAGACAGAGAGAGGGAGACAGAGAGAGAGGGAGACAGAGAGAGAGGGAGACAGAGAGAGAGGGAGACAGAGAGAGAGGGAGACAGACAGAGGGAGACAGAGGGAGACAGACAGAGGGAGGGAGGGAGACAGACAGAGGGAGACAGACAGAGGGAGACAGAGAGAGAGGGAGACAGAGAGAGAGGGAGACAGAGAGAGAGACAGAGAGGGAGGGAGACAGACAGAGGGAGAGGGAGGGAGACAGAGGGAGACAGACAGAGGGAGGGAGACAGACAGAGGGAGGGAGATAGAGGGAGGGAGACAGAGGGAGACAGACAGAGGGAGGGAGACAGAGGGAGACAGACAGAGGGAGGGAGACAGAGGGAGACAGACAGAGGGAGGGAGACAGACAGAGGGAGGGAGACAGACAGACAGAGGGAGGGAGACAGACAGAGGGAGACAGACAGAGGGAGACAGAGAGAGGGAGACAGAGAGAGGGAGACAGAGGGAGGGAGACAGAGGGAGGGAGACAGAGGGAGGGAGACAGAGGGGGAGGGAGGGAGAGGGAGACAGAGGGAGAGGGAGACAGAGGGAGAGGGAGACAGAGGGAGAGAGAGGGGGAGGGAGGGAGAGGGAGACAGAGGGGGAGGGAGACAGAGGGGGAGGGAGACAGAGGGAGAGGGAGACAGAGGGAGAGGGAGACAGAGGGAGAGGGAGACAGAGGGCAACAGACAGAGGGAGGGAGACAGACAGAGGGAGACAGACAGACAGAGGGAGACAGACAGACAGACAGAGGGAGACAGACAGACAGAGGGAGACAGACAGACAGAGGGAGACAGACGGAGGGAGGGAGACAGACGGAGGGAGGGAGACAGACAGAGGGAGACAGACGGAGGGAGGGAGACAGACGGAGGGAGGGAGACAGACGGAGGGAGGGAGACGGAGGGAGGGAGACAGAGGGAGGGAGGGAGACAGAAGGAGGGAGGGAGACAGAGGGAGGGAGGGAGACAGAGGGAGGGAGACAGACGGAGGGAGACAGACAGACGGAGGGAGACAGACAGACGGAGGGAGAGGGAGGGAGACAGAGAGGGAGGGAGGGAGACAGACGGAGGGAGGGAGACAGACGGAGGGAGGGAGGGAGACAGAGACAGAGAGGGAGGGAGACAGAGAGGGAGGGAGACAGAGAGGGAGAGAGACAGAGAGGGAGAGAGACAGAGAGAGAGAGAGACTAACAGAGTGAGTGAGACGGGGAGACAGGGAGGGAGGGAGGGAGAGAGAGAGGGAGGGAGACGGAGAGAGGGAGGGAGAGATAGAGGGAGGGAGACGGAGAGAGGGAGGGAGAGATAGAGGGAGAGAGAGATAGAGGGAGGGAGAGATAGAGGGAGGGAGAGATGGAGGGAGAGATAGAGAGATAGAGGGAGGGAGGGAGAGAGAGAGAGAGAGATAGAGAGAGAGAGAGATGTGTGTATGCCGGGTCTGGTGGCTCAGTGGACGAAGGCGTCTGCTGCAGGGGCCTGTGTTCAACCTCATAGTTTTTTTTTTTTTGCTCTAGCCCCGCCCCCCTCCCCCACTGACCCCGCCCCCACCGGTGCGGCCCTCGGCCACAAACCACACTGTAAATTTGGCCTCCGAGAGAAAGTTTGTGAGTACCCATGCTCTATACAAACCGTTACTAACAGTCAGCAGTGTGTTTCACTGTAGAAACACCAATCTGTGCATTAAAACCTCTAATAGGGGTACAGTGTATGTATACTAGAGTCCAGGAAAACCCTAGTCCTTGTATTAACAGATTCCAGATTATTTGTTTTATAATTTGAGAAGCACCTCCTCTTTTACTTACATCTACATACAGATTGAACACTTCATTTTTTAACACAATGTGCAATACTTACTGATATCTCTCTACATTCTAATGTCCACTTCTCCTAAGCTTTATTGAAAAATCTACACCTCTACAAACACCTTTTCACTCAGTAAACATTGTGCAGAATAGGTTTACCAACAATAGTGTACTTACTGGCACTTCTCAACAAGTATATTATTAAATACCTGAACTTGGAGCAGCTTCTTAAATGCAGCTGAGAATACCAGTCTCTTTCAGTTCCAAATAAAGTCACATCTGCTGAGCACAACTCAGAGAGACTTCCTTCTCCACCAAACCACCAAGGACAATCTGAGCTATCTCTGGCTCTGCAGCCAATCCCATCACAGCATTTGTTCAGCCATGTTATAGGAATGTTAACTTTTTTCTCCGTCTCCCCATCCGATCTCGCAAGACTCTTCCTGGATTGTAAAACATCTTGTGGCAAGCCCAGTAATTTTCCATGCGGGTCTTGTGTGGCGCTTGCTAGATTGTAAAACACCTCAGTGCAGGCTCAGTAATTTTCCATGCGGATCTTGCGAGTAGCTTGCCTTTAGTTTCAGACCCCTCTCTCAGATGACGAATGTGGATGGACTAGCCTCATCTTCAAGACCTCTCTCTCAAATCATAGGTGTGCATAGTAGTGCATGGGGAGGGAGTGGCCTCTCCTTTCAAACCTTTCTCTCAGATGACAGGTGTACGTAGGAGGGTATATGGGGAGTGACTGGACTCTCCTATCAGACTCCTCTCTCAGATGTGAGCTGTGTGTAGTAGGCAGTGTGGAGGGACTGGCCTCTCCTTTGAGACCTCTCGCTCAAATTACGGGTGTGCATAGTAGTGAATGTGGAGGGACTAACCTCTCCTTTCAGACCTCTCTCTCAGATGACAGGTATGCATAGAAGGGTATATGGGGAGAGACAGGCCTTTCTTTCCAGAACTCTCTCTCAGATGATAGGTGTGTGTAGTAGGGTGTGTGGAGGGACTGGTCTCTCCTTTCAGACCTCTCTCTCAAATGATGGGTGTGAGTAGTAGTGAGTGGGGAGGGACTGGCCTCTCCTTTCAGACTTCTCTCTCAGATGATTGGTGTTCATAGTAGGGTATATGGGAAGAGTCAGCGTCTCCTTTGAGACCTCTCTTTCAGATGACACGTATGCATTGAAGGGTGTGTGGATGGACTGACCTCTCCTTTCAGACCTCTCTTTCAGATGATGGGTGTAAATAGAAGGGTGTGTGGATGGATTGGCCTCTCCTTTCAGACTTCTTTCTCAGATGATGGGTGTGCATGGTAGTGTGATGGAAGGGACTGGCCTGTCCTTTTAGACTTCTTTCTCAGATAGATATGTGGGGAGTGACTGGCCTCTCCTTTCAGACCTCTCTCTCAGATGATGGGTGTGTGTAGTAGTGAGTGCGGAGGGAGTGGCCTCTCCTTTCAATTCTCTCTCAGATGGTAAGCGTGCATAGTAAAGTGCACGGGGAGCGACTGGTCTCTCCTTTCAGACCTCCATCTCAGATGATGAATGTTCATAGTAGGGTGTATGGATGGACTGGCCTCTACTTCGAGACCCTTCTTTCAGATGATGGGTGTGCGTTATAGTGCGTGGAAAGGGAATGGCCTCTCCTTTCAGACTTCTCACTCAGATGATGGGTGTGCATAGTAGAGTGTAGGGATAAACTGGCCTCTCCTTTGCTTAGATGACTGGTGTTCATATTAGGTTGTATGGATGGACAAGCCTCTCCTTTGAGACCCCTCTCTCAAATGACGAGTGTATATATTAGGGGGTATGGGGAGCGACTGGCCTCTCGTTTGAGACTTTTCTCTCAAATGATGAGTATGCATAGTAGTGAGTGGGGGGGACTGGACTCTCCTTTCAGAACTCTCTCTCAAATGAAGGGTGTGAGTAGTAGGGTGTTTGGATGGACTGGCCTCTACTTTGAGACCTCTTTCTCAGATAACAAATGTGCATAGTAAGGTGTATGGGGAGTGACTGGCCTGTTCTTTGAGACCTCTCTCTCAGATGACAGATGTGCATAGTAGTGTGTTGGGAGGAACTGGTCTCTCCTTTCAAACCTCTTTCTCAGATAGATATATGGGGAGTGACAGGCCTCTCCTTTGAGATCTCTCTCTCAAATCACAGGTGTGTGTAGTAGTGCATGGGGAGGGAGTGGCCTCTTCTTTCAAACCTCTCTCTCAGATGACAAGTGTGTGTGTAGTACGGTATATGGGGAGTGACTGGACTCTCCTTTCAGAACCCTCTCTCGGGTGATGGGTGTGTGTTGTAGGGAGTGTGGAGGGGCTGGCTTCTCCTTTCAGATCTCTCTCTCAAATGACGGGTGTGCATAGTAGTGAGTGAGACTTGCCTCTCCTTTCAGACCTCTCTCTCAGCAGACAGGTGTGCATAATAGGGTATATGGGGAGTGTTAGAAATGGGGTTTCTAGTTGGCAGGTTGTTACCCTGTCCAAGTATGGGCCCTTCTTCCTAGTCAGGATAAGGGGGATACACTTCTAAAATAACCCCTGCTCACCCCCTTGGTAGCTTGGCACGAGCAGTCAGGCTTATCTCAGAGGCAGTGTTTAAAGCATTTGCACATAATATACAGTAATACAGTGAAAAAACTACAAAAGGATACCACACCGGTTTTAGAAAAATATCCAATATTTTATCTGTGCAGAAGAAGACCGAAAAGGAAATAAATCTATTATACAGTTCTTAGAAATGTCAATGAGCAAAAAATAGACTTAAAATACAGTCCCTTGAAGTCAGATGCTCCGTCCGGGGCTACCACGGCGGTGCAGATCAACAAATCCCACGGTTCCGGCCGACTGCGGCGGTGCGGCTCGGCAGCGGTATCGGAAGACCCTTTAAACAGTACCTTGTTATTCCAGCCGACCACAGCAGGGAGGGCCGGTGGCGGCGTGAAGTGGAGTGGTGGAGCGTGCAGTACCCTCAGGTCATGGTGCAGGCAGTGGCTCAGCTGCGGTCATCCTGAGTCGATGGTGAGACCAGGGCGGCAGAGTGAAACGAGGTGGTGCGGAGTGTGGTGCCCACAGGTCGAGGTGCAAGCAGCAGCTTAGTGGCGGCGGCGGACGTCGTCATCGGTAAGACCAGGGTTGCGGTGCGAAGTGAGGTGGTGCACTCTGCGGAGTCTTCAGATCACGGAACCGTCGAAGGTCTTCGTGACAGCATTGGGTTGTAGTTTCCCTCTGTGGCAACTGAGACATGTGGTCCCAGAGGCGGTACCCAAAGGAAGGTGAAGTCTTTGCTGTTCCTGAGACTTCGTGAACAGGGGGCAAGCTCTATTTCAAGCCCTTGGGGACACTCAGAAAGAAGATTGCAGAAAGTTCAGTACAGTCCTTTCTCTTCCCAAGACAGAAGCAGCTACTGCAGGCCAACACAGCAAAGCACACAGCAAAGTGGTAGTCTCTACTTACAGCTTCTCCAGCTCTTCTTCTTGGCAGGTTCCTTGATCCAAAAGAGTTCCAAAGTCCTGGGGTCAGGGCCCCAATATTTATAGCACATTTTCTCTTTGTTCCCTTTGTGGCAAGAGTCTCTGAGCCAAGTCCAAACCAGTTCTACCCTATCTTGCCCAGCTTCCCTACAGGAGGAGGGGACAGCATTGTGCAGAGGAGACATTGCCTATTCAGGTGCTAGTGAAAACTCCTCCCACCACTCTAAATGCAGACCAGCCCTATTCAGCCCAACTATGAGTCACCCAGGAAAGGCAGTACACACCTCAACCCCCCTTGTGGCTGTCTACAGTGACTTCTGCACATCCCCAGCCCCAGAAAGTCAATACACAAACCAGCAGAGGTACACAGAATAGTTAAATAAGAAAATGCCTCCTTTCTTTTCATGGAAGATTCCTGTCAAGAATTCGCCATTCAAACAGAATCGACTGCAATAAAACAATAATTTACTTATCCAGTTAACTTTGTGTTAGAATTGTTTGTTTATCCTAATTGTTTATGTAAAAGTTTGACAAAAAAAGATCAGTAAGCATCCCCTTTTGGGACACCGTAGTGCACACAGTGTCTAAAACTTAGAATCTAGTAACCTTGATAATATTTACATACAGGGCCAGGGTGGAGCCCCATCACAGGGTGCACACAAAGTTTAATTAACATATGTGAACCCATTTTAAGTTTGAATTAACATTTGAGTGCAACACAACCTTCTTCATTCTCCAGTATTACTATTTTCTTCCCATCTGGTTGAGATTGCACCAATAACCAAAATGTAATTTGACGACAGCACATCTAACTGAGAACAAGGCGGAAACCAAAGCATATAGCTCAGCAGAAGCCAATGGCATCTACAACCTCATACATGAAGTAAGGACGTTTGACTTATCTTCGGGATCCATTACACAACAGATCTGTGAATTTGGAATTCTAGATGCGGAGGGAGATCAATCAAAGATTGCACACCAAACATTGGTCCAATACCACAAAACAAGTAGAATACCCAGGGGTCTTCGGTTGGCCAGTACGCCCATGATGTTTAAGTTAAACAATAAGTTTCTGGACAAGTGGTATGCTATACTCAACAAGTGTTCCCTGAATTTGATTTTACTAATTGTGGTAGAATTATCCCAACTCTTAAGAGGTTTAGAGGAGGAGATAGTAGAGCTGAAGGAACTCCTAGAACGACGTATGGAATCCAATGCTTGGGAAATTACCCTGATGGACATCAATACGAAATAAGATTCTTATGCAAAAGAGATCCATGAACGGAAGATACATAAATTCAAGAGAGACACAGTGGAATATACGCGCGATGAAGTTTATATGTGGGCAGAAGTCTACGTGCAAAAGAGGGGATTCAGAAAGTCAAACACCACGTCATCAGAAGAGAGCATTGCATCAGTAAGTGAAACTCAACTCAATGGTACTCCGTCTGCACACATTGAATCCACCGATAAAATGCTTACTACATCTATTAGTCCCTCTACATCCAAGGTGACTTTTTTAGAGACAAGCCCTGCAGCCAATAATCCACCAATGCAACAGACATTACAACAACCAGACGGAGCAAGACCAAGAGAGGCAGTGTTAACTCAAGAAAGAGAAGTTCTCTACCTGTAATGTTCAATACGTGCAAAAAGTCACAAATATTAAGAAACCAGTACGTGGAGAAAATAAAGTAGTGAACCACAACAAAAGAGAAAAATATAATCAAAAAAGTTTTTATTCAGATTCAGTATTATAAAAATTCGATATCATTTCATAATAAAAATACAATTAAGTATCCAGGCGCATCCCACAAACAAAATCATTCAGACCTCAGACATACCTTCTCATGTATTCACATTCTAACACACCTAACAAAATCAAACATTCACTCTAATGTTGTCACAGTATATAAAATAGAGGTCCCCCCAAGTAAATTCATAGAGGGGATACAGGAAAGATGTATGAGGCCAGTGCCTCATAAGGAAACAAACAACAAATTTCAAAATGGATCAGAAAATATCAATAACGTGATGAGATAACAGATTATCGAAGATTTATATTTTTAAGAAAACATGAATGGGGGGGATTTTCTAAATTCCAATACATTCCAACAAATGGAGTCCAGCGCCGACGCGCGTTTCGGTGTAAACCCCTATGTGGGCATCACCTTCTTCAGGGCGACATAATCAATAGACAAAAGTGAGATGGGATGAGCCTTGACCGCAGAAACACCTTAGATGCGTACTTGAAAGAGTGTCTGTACAGGTTAAATGATGAGTGTCTGTACAGGTTGAATGATGAGGAGCCGGAAACGTGAGACGATTCAAATGTGAAAAGCTTATTGGTTCGCAACCGTGATGTTTGTCGATTATAATAGAATGGAGTCAAAGCAAATAAAGTGCTGCAACTAGATAGGTGTAATCCCTCGCCGATAATAGTGAGAGAGACTGATCGGAGTGTCCAGGATGCAATCAAGTTATTTAAAATGACAGGGTCCCAGGGAACAGCGTCCGCTATGACCCCAGATCAGTTCTGGAAGTCGCAATATGACGTCTGCGCGAGCAGACTGCTGGCCCCGTGATAGGGGTTGCAGAAGGTAGAAGGCAACATGTGAGGGGCTCCGTACTCGAAAACTCAAGAAATAAATCAGGCAGGCGGCATGATAACCATAACGATGTGAAGGTTCCTGAAGAGAGGCAGTGGACACAATAAAAAATAGAAAACGGAGTGGCTACCAAAAGTAAGAAGAAACAGTAGTGATTAATATTTCTTCATCCAGCTTAACTCAATCACAGACTTCAATTTTGAATAAAGGAATGTCCTTTGTTCCCACATTTCACAAAATGCCCTTAAGACGGATATAGTTCTGTTCAAATTTACCAGGAATTGCGTCTCCGTAACTTTTTTGAGAACTTGGAAACAAGTAACATCAATAATGATCAACAAAGGTATCAAGAATTCAAGCCCAAGAGCACATTCACATCTCCTGTCTCACACAAAATGATAGATATCTTTGAGACATTTGTAAAGAAGGATTTACAAAAAGTGTCGGGCTTCACCTCTAAACACAACAACATGTCCATAAGCAATAAAGCGGCTTTGAAAGCACTAAAGAATTATCCATCCTTGATATTCTTACCGGCAGGCAGGGATGGAGCCTTGGTTGTCATGGATCGAAGCTTCTATGAACGTAAGGTGGAAGAACATATGAAAGATGACCTTACATATTTACCATTAGCACAAGATCCCTTGCCAGAATTTATGAAGAACTTATCCTCCATATTTTTCAGAGCAATAGACATGGAATGGATCAGTGAAAAAGCAAAACAATTCCTATACACGGAATACCCAAGAATATCTACATTATACATGCTCCCAAAAATACACAAGGAGCTTCTTGATCCACCTTTTAGACCCATAGTCTCTGGCTGTGGGTCGATACATGAACTAATAGGCAAATACCTGGACACCTTCCTACAACCATTGGTACAAGTGAGTCCCTCATATTTGCAGGACACTACATATCTTCTGAAGTTGCTAGCAGATGTAAAAATCTCAAATCATCAAGAAGTGTGGCTATGTACAGTGGACGTTGTAGCTCTCTACACCTTGATACCGCATCAAGAGGGCATAGAGGCAGTAGAGTGGTCATTGCTTCACGCAGAAGAAATGAAAGCAAATAAAGTTACAATAAAGTAACATTATTACATTTTTGACTCTTTCACAGCTACTTTAATTGGAAGCAGGTCTACTATTTGCAAACAAATGGAACTTCCATGGGCTTTTCGGGAGCCCTCAGCTATGCTAACCTCTTCATGCTTAAATTTGAGACAAACCATATTCTAGGGACAGAGACATGGACGAAGAAACTCATCATGTATTGACAGTACATTGATGATATCTTTCTCATCTGGAATGGTACGAAACAGGAATTGGAAGATCATTTGGAGGAACTCAATCAAAGGAATTCCAGAATTAAATTCACACACAAAAGAAAGATCCTGCATCACTTATTTGGACGTAGAAATATTGATCACGGAGACAGGCATTAACACTAAAGTATTCAAAAAGCCAAAAGACAGAAATAATACCTTACTTTTCAGTAGCTTTCATCCACCTACACTAAAGAAGCATTTGCCATTTCCCAATTCACGAGGATCAAACGCATTACATCCAATCAAGCGGATTGCACAGCAACTATTTATGAGTACAAGACTCAATTCTTACAGCGTGGCAACACTGAAAAGGTTTTGGATTCAGCAGTCCAATGATTACAAGCAATAGATAGGGCAAAGCTTTTGGAGAAACAAAGGGATCGCTGAAGAGAGAAGTTTTTGTTTCCACATTTTCCCAAAAAATCACCCACCATCAAGAGGATCATTCTAAGAGGATGGGAACTACTTCAGATGGAGCCTGATTTCAGAGGCTCATTTGCTCAACAACCCCTGTTTGCCTACAAGAGAACCAACAACTTAAGAGAACTATTATCTCCGACCAAAGAGATAGGAGATGAAACACACGTAAGTATGATAAAATGCAACAATTGCATACATTGTAACAGCGTAACGGTAGGTAAAAGCATCTCACATCCATGGTCTGGCAAACAGATATGGCTCAAACACACAGTGGATAGTAACACACAGCACCTAATCTATGCCATTAAATGCCTGTGTGGTCTATATTATGTAGGCAAGACAGAAAGCAAAGCCAGGATCAGAATGACTGAACATAAGAGTCAGATAAGAGTTAAGAATCCAGAATCACCCTTGGCGACCCACTGGAACGAGAAGCGGCATACAATTGCCCAGCTGTGATTTACCATTTTAGAGAGAATCATCCAGAAGCCATACACAGATAAGGCTAAGTTACTGGCACAACGAGAAACCCATTGGATCAGATACCTGGATCACTCTCAACCCCAAGGGCTTGAACGGCAAATTGGAACTACCGTGTTTCCTATAAACACCTAGGAATCAGCCTCAACAAATTAGAGTCTAGCACTATTGACTACTAGCCCATGAGTCAGTGAACTAGTAAATTAGTACTGACAACTCATCTTAGCTAACATTTACCCACACACTCACGAGGGGGAGGCACAAGAGTTAAGGTTCCACCAAGCTTTGTAATTTATGTTTGTAAACTCAGCATACTGTTTTATTTTTAGCACATGTTAGAAATGGTTCTTCAAAAATTCTCTTATCAATTTATTGTTGAATTCTCAAAGGTGCTTCATGTCATTTAGCAGGCTATTTTTCACTCTTGGCAGGAATCATAACTCTCAATTTCATGTATTGCTATTTTCTGTACAAAGGTGTCGTTGACACCATTTGCCAGGAACAACTTAGAATAACCTTTTATGTAATCCTTTGCTGCAGTCACAAAATTGTCTAATTTTACCCATGTGATTACTTTTTTTATGAGATTACTCTTCAACATTGTGAAGGGGTAATTCATTGAAAAAAAAGATGCTATTGACGTCATTCACAAACAATTTTGTTTCATTATTTACTGTTGTACTTCCAAAATTGTTCTACTCTCACTAGCGTGTCTCTCCTTTATCCATAGTAAGTGTCACAGTACTTAAAACAGAGAGATCAACACAGCACATGAAGTAATTTGTGCATTTTTATTCCATGAATTCCACAACTGTATTGCTTCTACAGCCGACTAACACCATTAGCAGGGGACTGGCACCACGTTAAGACTTTTTTCCTTCATTTTTTCACATTTCGGCACACACAATTGAGCATGTTAAATCATTCTGTGCTCCACACACAACTGCAGACACTTGCGATGCGGCACACCACAGGTTCTTTTCACAGAGGATTCCTCACAGTAGAACTTTAATTACTGGTAACCCGAAATGTGGATGACTTTCAATCAGTTTGAGTAAACACTGCTGATCTCTAATAGTATATCTTCTTTGAAATCCAGCGCTTGTATCGGTGGAGATGATGTTATATCATTAATTTTGGAACATGTCGGGAACTGGCATCCAAGAGGTTAGAGTTCGCATTTTCATATAGTCACCGGCAGCAGGCTGCAATAGTGTTAGCTAACACATTGGTGGAATCGTTTTTCACTTCCATAACTATCAGTATCGGTTTGGTGATTAACCCGGTCTTTTACTATCAGTTCCAGCTGCATGTTGGGAGTTTCAGTTTTTTCTATTTTTTCTACTGACTCGTCATCAAGGTGGAGTTTTTAGTAATCTAACACACTTGGTGATGTATGTTGGGAATGATAATCTCTTTTCTTCTTACCCTCGTCGTCTGTTTTCTTTTTTCCCTCGTTATATAAAGTCACAGACCCACTGGCAAGCTAGTCGTTTCATCTCTAAAGAGCTGCTATAAGCTCTACAACCATTACTACACCCATTTGTCAAATGTCTGTCATTGTATGAGGTTATTTGAAATTCTTGTAAAATATGGAATTATTGTATTTTTGTTTATAGATACCCCTGATGAAGGGTCCTATTTGACCAGAAGTGCATTGGGTTGGACTGAATTGCCAGCTACAAGTGAATATTGTGATTATTCTTTTCATGGAAGGTTCATGTCAAGAATTTGCCATTCAAACAGAATTGACTGGAATACAAAATAATTGATTTATCCAGTTAACTTTGTGTCAGAATTCTTTGTTTATCCTAATTGTTTATGTTTATGTAAAAGTTTGACAAAAAAAAGATCAGTTGGGACACCATAGTGCACACAGTGTCTAGAACTCAGGTTTTAGTAATCTCGATAATACTTTCTAAAAGTGCCATTTTCAAACACACAGCTTAAAAACCATCTCCCTAAAAAGATGTGTTATTAAATCGTGGGTACAGAGAGCCTAAGCTCAATTTCTCTATCCTGTCCCAATGGAAAGTTATATTTGTAAGATGCTACAAAACAACTTCCCATGTGAGCCTATGGGACAGATAGCCTTGCAATAGTGAAAAAAACAAAATTGGCAGTATTTCACTATCAGGACATGTCACACACACCAGGACATGTCCTACCTTTCACATACACTGCACCCTGCCCAGGGGGATACCTTGGGCCTACCTGAGGGGTGCCTTACATGTAAGAAGAGGGAAGGTTAGGGCCTGGAAAGTGGGTGCACTTGCCAGGTCGACATGGCAGTTGAACTGCGTGCAGACACTGCATTGGCAGGTCTGAGACACCTTTGATAAGCTGCCTATGTGGGTGGCACAATCAGTGCTGCAGGCCAGCTAGCAGCATTTGATTTACAGGCCCCAGGCACACACAGTGTACTGTACTAGGGGCTTAGTAGTAAATCAAATAAGCCAATCATGGAAACACCAATCCATAAACACAATTTACATGGAGAGCATATGCACTTTATCACTGAATAGCAGTGGTAAAGTGCCCAGAGTCCTACAACTAACAAAAACAAGGTCAAAAACAGGCGGCCAAATAGCAAAAAGTCTGAGGGTGAACCCCCTGAAAAAGCCAAGTCTAACAGGGAATGACAAGCTTCTCCTTTGAGGCCTCTCTCTCAGATAATGGGTGTGCGTAGTAGGGTGTGTGGATGGACTGATCTCTCCTTTCAGACCTCTCTCTCAGATGATTGTTGTGCGTAGTAGTGTGTGAGGACGTACTTGCTCTCCTTTCTGACCTCCCTCTCAGATGATAGGTGTGTGTAGTAGGGTGTATGGGGAGTGACAGGCCTCTCTTTTGAGACCTCTCTCTCAAATGATGAGTGTGCGTAGAAGTGAGTGGGGAGGGACTGGACTCTCCTTCAAGATTTCCCTCTCAGATGACAGGTGTGCATAGTAGGGTGTGTGGATGGACTGGCCTCTCTTTGGAGACCTCTATCTCACATGACAGGTGTGCATAGTAGGGTGTGTCGATGAACTGGCCTCTCCTTCGAGACCTCTCACTCAGATAACGGAAGTACGCAGTAGGGTATATGGGGAGTGACTGGCCTCTCCTCTGAAACTTCTCTCTCAGATGATGGATGTGTGTAGTAGTGTGTGTGGAGGGAATGGCCTCTTCTTTCAGACCCCTTTCTCAGATAACAGATGTGTGTAGTATTGTGTGAGGAGTGACTGGTCTCTCCTTTCAGACTTCTCTCTCAGATGACGGATAGGGTAGGGTGTGGGAAGGGACTGACCTCTCCACTGAGACCCCTCTGTTGTATGATGGGTGTGCGTAGTAAGGTGAGGGAAGAGACTTAACTCTCTGCTCAGAGCTCTTCCCAACCTGATGGGTGTAAATATTAGGTTTGGATAAATACCTTTTCCACTAACACTCCTTCCTACAGTGTGTGTACCAGAATGTATTAAAAGATCACTTACTCCTTCCTTTTTTCACGATCCCGCAAGAGTCAAACAAGATTGCAACAATAATTTAAAAAAAAATAGCATTCTATTCATCACAGTACTTATATCTCACACACCTCCTCTCAATAATAAGGTGTCCAATATCCATTCATTCTAGTAAAGTGCATTCACAGCTCATCTACTCATCTACTAATCACAATCCCGTTCCCACGAGAGTCCAGCGAGATCATAATTTTTTTTTTAAAAGCAATATGGATTTAGTTTCAACACAATACTCATACCTTACAGGCCTCCTCTCAAAAACTAGCGGTACAGGATGACTTTTTACTGCCCCCTTAGAAAGCTTTTTTACTTCATTTCCACAACACCTGCAATTTTTCACAGTAAACAGTAATGGCGGCCACTTCATTTCTAAAACTCTAACAGCCAGCCAATCAGAGCACTTGCTCTTATAAGACTCATGGGAGCCTCTCGCTCCCACAAGAGTGTGAAGGCTAATGGGCCTCTCGCCCAATAACAGGACTCCATTATTGAATTTGTGCTATTGTGGGATGCTCGCGAGACTCTTGTGAGCCCAACCATCCAAATATATACATTTTTTTACTCTTAATATCTCAAAAACTACTGAACGGAATAATACCAAATCACAAAAATCACAATCTGCGGACCAAGCTCCAGCTTCCTGCTGAATTTGGTATAGCCTTGTCTAAAGAAGTCTGTGGAAAATGCATGGGTATTTTGTGCTCTGGGACCCCATTTTTTTCAGTCTTCACTTGACGGATCACCCCGAAACTGCCCAGGAAGGCATTTAGGTGGATGAAATTTCTTTTTGAAACTGATTTGTCAAACAGGGCCAAAGTTATTAACAAACCAAAAAACGCTCATTCTATGGAAAAGCAAACTTAACTACAACTACCTAGTGATATATATATATATATTCACTGAAAAAACCATAGGTTTTAGGGAAAGTTATAGTTAGTTGGACATTGCACTCGTACAAAACCCGTGAAATTCCCCCGTTATAGTTAGTTCAGCTAACTATAACTCGCGCCCCGCAATGCACTGCTGATGACGTCACATATTACATCACTCATGACATGGTCAGTGACATCACTGATGACATCACTGATGACATCATCCAGTGATTGTGTGTTTCTGTAAAGTTTAAATATGTTTAATATATATAGGGAAAGGCGTATTGAAGAATGAGTGGGTGTATAAGCGTCTGAATGGATGATTTAGTAGGTGCGTGACTGAGTCTATAAGTGAGTGATTAAACGTATCTTACTGGATGCATGGGTGAGTGACTAAACTGTGTGAATGTCTGTATCCGTCTGTCTGTTGTTGTGTAAGCAGCTGCATGGGTTTCTGACTAGCTAAATGAGTGTCTATATGGGTTATGGATTGGTTCTCTGAGTATCTGTATGGGTGCCTCAGTGTTTGTGTGGGTGGGGTGTGTGTGACTCTGTGCATAGATGTGTGAGTGGGTGATTCACTGGGTGCATGGTTTCAAGAGTGCGTCTGTGATGGACTGTATGGGTGGGTGAGTGTGTGTATGGGTGTGTTAGTGATTGAATGTATATCTCAGTGGTACATGTGTGAGTAACTACATATGTGAAAGGCAGTATATATGTGTGTTGGAGTATATAAATGGCTATAAGTGAGAGTGTGTGATTGTGAGAGTGGCTATATGGATGAGTGTGTGCTTGCATCAGTGGTTGCATAGGAGCGTAAGAATGTGCTAGTATTTTTATGAGTAAGTGAGCTGGTGTGTATAACTGTATAGGTGAGTAAATTGGAGTGTGATTAATTATTTGCATGACTGACTAGGTGTGTGAGTACCTCTATGGATGAGTTGCGTTGTGTGAGTGTTTATGTAGGTGTATGAGTGCATATGATAGTCCTGTACTGAGTGACTGTAAGTATGAGTGACTGTACGGGTGAGTGAGTAGATGTGTCTGTGTAGACCTAAGAATCAGTGAGTGGGTATGTACTTATTGGTATTGGAGTGTGTATGGTTTTGAGAATGGCAGTCTGTAATTTAGAGTGGGTGTATCAAAAGTTATATTAGGGTGTGAGAAGATGCATTAAATTCTCACATGGATGATGTCATCAGTGATGTCATTTGAGATGTCATCAGTGATGTCATCAGTGATGTCACTGACCATGTCATGAGTGATGTAATATGTGATGTCATCAGCAGTGCATTGCGGGGCGCGAGTTATAGTTAGCTGAACTAACTATAACGGGGAATTTCACGCGTTTTGTACGAGTGCAATGTCCAACTAACTATAACTTTCCCTAAAACCTATGGTTTTTTCAGTGAATTTCAAAGGTTTTTAAATGCTAAACCCTAACTATTACAGGCCTGAAACCTATGGTTTTTTCAGTGAATTTCAAAGGTTTTTAAAATGCTAATTCCTAACTATAACAAGCCTGAAACCTATGGTTTTTTCAGTGAATTTCAAAGGTTTTTTAAATGCTAATTCCTAAATATAACATGTCTGAAACCTATGGTTTTTTTCAGTGAATTTCAAAGGTTTTGTAAATGACAATTTTTAAATGTATTAATTGTTATATTTATTTTTTTTGATACTGATTTACTACATTTTTTAAACTATTTATTTTTACATATTTTATTTTTTAAATTACATTGTAATTACATTATACATTACATTACAAAATATACTTTCTCAGAATGAATTACTTTAGTTTAAATACTTTGCAAATAGGCAATAGACTTTTAAGTACAGTAGTTACAGTTGTTGCAATGGGCAACACAATTTCAAACACAATGCAACATTGAGCTCAATGTGAATTTCTAGCTAAATGCAATTAGTTACTTTATGGATTACTTTTCTAACCACAGGACTGGATCCTAGATTCAGTCCTGGGACATCTCCTGTAAACAGTTGAGTAAAAGCGTTTTGGTTACAGTAGTGATTTTTAAGGAATATTATTGTATTTTAAAAGTTGACACTTAGAAACTTTTTCACATAGAATCACCAATGTTATCCTATGGGAGGAAAATCACTTAGCAGGTAAGTAGTGTTATCGTTACTTTTTCTTACTCAGTGGTGGATCCTGGATCCAGCACTGGTGCATCTCCTGTAAACAGTTGAAAGAATGCGTTTAAGTCATACAGGCGATTTTTAAGGAATATTTGTAGTTTGTGAAAATCAACACAAACTTTTCTGCTGAAAACCAGACAATGGATTCCTATGGAAGGAAATATAAGTTACTGGTAAGTACGGTTAAAATTACTTTTCAGGATCAGTACTGGGCTGAAAGATGCAGCACTGAGGTCTCTCCTGATAACAGGTGAGTAAATCGGAATTCGTATTTTGGCTGATTTTAGAGGAATATTTGTATGTTTCAAAATCGACACTTAGAAACTTTTTCAGCAAAAAGCAGGCAATGATATCCTATGGAAGGAAATTCAAGTTACTGGTAAGTTCGGTTAAAATTACTTTTCAGGATCAGTACTGGGCTGAAAGATGCAGCACTGAGGTCTCTCCTGATAACAGGTGAGTAAATCGGAATTCGTAGTTCGGCTGATTTTAGAGGAATATTATAAAGTTCCAAAACTCCACACTTAGAAGAATTTCCAAGTGAAACCAGTCAATGTTAGCCTATGGAAGGAAATTCAAGTTACTGGTAAGTACGGTTAAAATTACTTTTCAGGATCAGTACTGGGCTGAAAGATGCAGCACTGAGGTCTCTCCTGATAACAGGTGAGTAAATAGGAATTCGTAGTTCGGCTGATTTTAGAGGAATATTTGCACAATGGTGAAGGGAGGGGCGGGGCCTGAGGTGACATCTGTGCAAACGCGCCCCGTGGCGCGTTTTAAGTTGGGGGATTAAGTCCCCTTGAATCATGAGGGTCCCTGGGGTCCAACTAGCCCACCCTGTACCTCCAGTATGCGCCAGGGAGCTGCGTTGCAGAGAGGTGTTCAGAGGCCACGCCCCTTTTGCACCTCTCTGCAATGCAGCTCTGTGGCGCTTTCTGGACGTACCTGTTGGGCTAGTTGGCCCCAGGGACCCTCAGGATTGAAGGGGATTTAATTCCCCATCTTAAAACGCGCCACGGGGCCTGTTTGCACACATGTCACCTGAAGCCCCGCCCCTCCCCTTCACCACTGTGCAAACGCGCCCCGTGGCGCGTTTTAAGTTGGGGGATTAAGTCCCCTTGAATCCTGAGGGTCCCTGGAGTCCAACTAGCCCACCATGTACTTCTAAAAGCGCCACAGAGCTGCGTTGCAGAGAGGTGTAAAAGGGGCGTGGCCTCTGTACACCTCTCTGCAACGCAGCCCCCTGGCGCATACTGGAGGTTCCTGGTGGGCTAGTTGGCCCCAGGGACCCCCAGTATTCAAGGGGAATTACTTCCCTTCTTAAAACGCGCCAAGGGGCGCGCTTGCAGAGTACTGCAGGGAGGGGGCGGGGCCTCTGGCACGATGCCGGTCGTTTTTTTTTTTTTTTTTTATGGGAGGGTGGCTGCGTGGCCCCCCTTCCCTTGGCCACTTTTGGCCCCGGGGACCCCATCCCCGGGGCCTGAGCAATTTATTTATTTTTTAAATTAAAAAAACGGGAGAGGGGCCGCGTGGCCCCCTTCCCTGGGCCTGTATTGGCCCCGGGACCCTATCCCCGGGGCATGCCCTCGATTTTTTTTTTTAAATTTGGAGGGGGACTGCGTGGCCCCCTCCTCAGGCCATTTAAGGCCCCGGGGACCCCATCCCCCGAGCCGGCCTTGCCCTTTTAAAAAAAAAATATATATTTGGGGAGGGGGCTGCGTGGCCCCCTCCCTGGCCACTTATGGCCCCGGGGACCCCATCCCCGGGGCCTGGCCTCTGGTTGGGGACTGTGGGGGTCCCCAATCCCCCACAGTCCCAGCCGGCTCCCCGCGTCCTACGGGAGCCGGCATTGCTTTCCACATGGGGAGCAGCTAACATGCTGCTCCCCATGTGGAAAGCAATTGTTTGCATTTTGAAAGAGAGAGCAGGTTTCCTGCTCTCTCTTTCAAAATGCAAACTAAGTTTGCTATGACAGGACGGGAGCCGCGAGGCTCCTGTCCTGTCATAGCAAACTACAGTGTCCCGGGGGTAGGCACCCCGGGACACTGCAGGAGCCGGCCCTGGGGGGTGGCGGTCCCCAGGGCCATCAAGGGCTCCAGGAGGGGGGCCGCACGGCCCTCCTCCCAACCATTAGTAAAGCCCTGGGGAGGTGGTGGTCCCCGGGGCTATGGGGGTCCGTAACGGACCCCCATATTCAAATCTTTAGTGCCCCGGGGAGGTGGCGGTCCCCGGGGCATGTGGGGGGGCTGGTGCCCCCCCACACAGGTTAAATTTTTTTTTTTTAAAGAAGCCCCGGGGGGTGGCGGTCCCCGGGGCTGCGGAAGGGCAAAGAGCCCTCCCGCACCATTATTTTCTAAAGCCCCGGGGGAGGCCCCCCACATTAATTCTAAACCCCCCCCACCATGCCCCCGGGACTTGGCCCACCCGGGGGCAAATAAACATCGAAGCGCGGGAGACCGCGCTTCGATTTTTTTTTTTCTGCAGGATCCGCGCACTTTGAGCGCATCCTGCCGATTTTGTAAAAAAAAAATGCTTTCTTCTGTCCAGGGGGTCCTTGTGGGACCCCCTGAGCAGACCTAGGGGGTCAGGGTGTTTCTACCCTGCCCCCTTTTTGCGCTTTGCGCACTTGTTTCTGTCCCTCGGTGCTACCGAGGGACAAAATGGCTGCCAACACTTCCTGATTTGGAGTGTTGACAGCCAATTAGCATGCAGCTCGTGATCTGGAGGGTACGCGGAACCTACTCGTCCATAGATATATATGTGATTTTATTTGTGATTTTCTCAGAAACTACTGAACGGATTTACACCATTTAAGCAAAAGGCATGACACTGAACCAAGGGCTACCTCTTTGCCAAATTTGGTGTAATTCCGTTCAGCAGTTCGGGCTGTAGCTGCGACTAAAGGTTCCTATAGAAAAATGAATGGGGAAAACGCGTTTTGGGACCCCCCTTTTTTCTCGGCCCCCGCTTGACGAATCAACCCGAGACTTTCAGGGTAGGAGCGGAGCACCCCAACAAGTTGGAAACTTTCGCGAAGATTCGTCAACCGGCGCCAACGTTATTTCAAATAGAATGTCGCGGATTTCCTATGGCTAATAGGTCCTAACTATAACTATCTACTGGCGACCGCCAGTAGATAATATATATATATATATATATATATATATATATATATATCCATCAAAATTTCTCCAAATAAAGGGAGCCCCCATCTCTGCAGGGCGGCTTCGCGGCAACGGGCATGGAAAATCCCGTCATGTAACACTTACACACAAAAGAAAAAGCGAAGCCCAACTGAAGAACACACAGGCTTTTAATGTGCATTAGGCAAATCACAATGGGTAAAATCGCATATCATTGGTCCCAGTGGTCATGTGACATGATGTTAAACTACTGCTCCCAGAATGCACCTGTAATGTCATTGCGGGCTGTGGTGGATATACTTTTTTAGCTCAGTAGCTTTCTTAACCAACAGCTCGCAATATATACATATCTTGATGTTGAGGACTGTGATGTTGTTAGAATCCTGCTCCATGACGTCTTGTCCCACAGTCCTGTCCAGGTGCATGGTTATTCAGGCTGTCGCGTGTACTAAATATAGCGGTTGCCCTCGTAGTGTTAGATGCCTCTCAATGTGCTGCCAAAAAGATATATTGCTGTCCTCGCACCTCCACCACCAGTGAGTTCAAGTTGGCAAGAGGAGACGTCACTCCTCCTGTACTCCCTTTCACACCGTCATGCAAAATTCCATGGATAGTCCTTTTCTGTAGCAAAACGGCGTGCGGGACATGTTCCCTAATTAAATCCAGCAAATTTTCTCCAAATAAAGGGAGCCCCCATCCCTGCAGGGCGGCTTCGCGGCAACGGGCATGGAGAGTCCCGTCATGTAACACTTCAACACAAAAGAAAAAGCGAAGCCCAACTGAAGAACACAAAGGCTTTTAATGTGCATCAGGCAGGCAGAACATCATCCCTGACGCATTTCGGCCGTTGGGTGTGGCCTTGATCACAGGTGAGGCAAATCACAATGGGTAAAATCGCATATCATTGGTCCCAGTGGTCACGTGACATGATGTTAAACTACTGTTCCCAGAATGCACCTGTAATGTCATTGCGGGCTGTGGTGGATATACTTTTTTAGCTCAATAGCTTTCTTAACCAACAGCTCACAATATATACATATCTTGATGTTGAGGACTGTGATATTGTTAGAATCCTGCTCCATGGTGTCTTGTCCCACAGTCCTGTCCAGGTGCATGGTTATTCAGGCTGTCGCATGTACTAAATATAGCGGTTGCCCTCGTAGTGTTAGATGCCTCTCAATGTGCTGCCAAAAAGATATATTGCTGTCCTCGCACCTATATATATATTACCACTGGCGTCTCTCTCCAGGCCGATTCTGATCCCAGTTCTTCGGCACAGTTCTAAGAACAGGCAGCTCAATCTGGTAAGGTACTGCAAATTGTTTTTATTTTATTTTTTAAATTTACATCCTCCCAAGTGCGGGTATACACATGTGGTGAAGCGTTTTGGCTGAAGCCTTCAACTGGCCATAGAATAACTTTGTGTCTAGAGTGCTCTTAAATGGGAATAGTCCCCTCCCATTAAATGTTTTAAAACCAAATTACCGTGAGATACAATGTTACAAAATATGAATAACACTTTGGAGTCCATTATTACTAACACATGGCAGGAAACAAGTTCAATATGATTTTGTTGTTAAAGAACGCAATCAATTCAGAATGTTGATATTTTTCAAACTTTGTCCAAAACATGTTTGGGACAATTCTTCTTTTTGCAGGACTATTCTTTCTTTTTTTCCCTTGTAAAGTACATACCACTTTTCTGGTCTTTTTGCAGGACTATTTCTTCTTTTTTTCCCTGTAAAGTACATACCACTTTTCTGATCTTAACCCACATTATGCTCCACCAGGCATATCTATCTTTTATCTTTTATTCTATGTGGTCCAATTCATACATGTGCACCACCCCTCCACTTGATCGTCATTTCATACTCTTGAAGGGATCATATAGCCCTTCAAATTCCCTCAAGGTGACCTGTGCGATTTTTAACTAAAGTGCAAACTGCAGAATACAACATACGTCAATGCATCAGCACAATACAAGGTACCAAAACAGGGGATGTGGGTTCTACAACTATAGACTACCTTTTGCTTTTTACTTTCCATCTTCTTCTATTTTTTGAGACTCATGGTGCAGAAGTCAAGGATTCTTTTCCTCTTGTAAGGTACTGTCACACTCTATTTTTTATTATTATTGTCCCTTCTCTTTTCCTTGTGAAGTACAAGTGTGGTAATTCTCAAGATTCTACCTCATTTTTTCCCTCCAAATAGTGGTATTTCATAATCCTGCTTTTTTAGTCCTAATCAGCATTGTGTCTTATCTGAGGTGCCTGCTTTTTTTCTTTATATAATGTAATTCATCTATGCGTACCATCCCTCTACTTGATAAACGTTTTATACTGCACAGGAACCCAATGACTCTCTGAATTCTTTTAAAGTGACCTGTGCAATTTAATGCAAATATTTTTGAGCAAAGTGCAATAAAGTGCAACGTGCATCAACAAAGTGCAACATGCATCAACAAAGTGCCTTGGGTAAACTCTAACACATGTATCTCTAAACTTTTAGTTTTTATATTCCTGTTCTTATTGAGATACCGTGAGAAGACTTTTTTTCTCTTTCTAGGGTCAAATGATCCAATGTGCAAACTCACAATCCTTTAGGTATTACAGACTTATGACACAAACAATATATATATATATCCACACCAGTGCAAATCAATGTTCTTTATCACAGTCTCCCAGTCTCTTGGACAATTCATGATATTTTGCCATCAAACACCCCCAAACATTGTTCACCATTAGATCAAATGAACATGGAGTTCTGCATCCATATTCAAAACCCAGGGTACATCTGTTCCCATTTTTATAATCCATTTTGACTCGGTTTTTCCCAATACTAACTCCTGGTTGCCTCCTTTGGGTGGCTTAAAGATTTTTTGGATATTATAGTACCTCATTTGCGACATATCTCCCTCATGATCCTCCCAAATGTGCTTTGACATGACATATATGAAATCCTTATTGGTGATTGCTCTCATATGTTGTAAAATGCACTGTTTTAATTTGTTCACCGTACTGCCTATATATTTCATACTCACATACATTCCAAAACATAAAAACAAAGTGTGATTTCACGTGTGTTTTTTTCATTAATTGGTTCCATCTTACCATTTTGTAGTAGGAATGATGTTTTGTTTTGTCCATAGCCACAGGCTTTGCATTTCGAGCATCGCCAGAAAACTTTCTGATTTTTCGACAACCAATTCGAGCCGTCTCCCTTCAAATTGCTCATAAAACTTTTAGTTAAGAGATCTCCCAGGGATGCCATTTTTGTATATAATCTGAGGATGTTCTGGTAATGTTTCATTGAAATCTTTGTCTATTTTTAACAATTTCCAATTCTCTGTGATTAAGTTTTTAACTACATGGCTTGCAGCACTGAAGTCCATGATATATCTCTACTTTCCTTTTCTTTCTCAGTTTTTTCCTTTTTGTTTTTGGGGATCAAGAGCTCAGATCTCTTTCGTTGCCATACTTTTTTCTTCGCATCTTCCAAAACCGACACTGTCTACCCTCAGCTAATAAATCGTCGATACATGTCCTCGAATTGTGTGGCGAATTCCTGATCTTCTGAACAATTCCTCCTTGCTCGTAGAAATTTGCCAAATGGTATATTCCATTTTAAAGCACTAGGGTGTCCGTTGTTTGCATGAAACAGACTATTTGTACTTGTCATTTTCCTATATATCTTAGTGTGGATCTTATTCTCCTGTATGTATACTTTTACATCAAGGAATGTTATTTCTGTTGAATGAGTCTCATGGGTAAACTTCAGTCTCTGGGGATTATAATTCAATGATTGAATAAAATTGTTTAGATCGTCTTCACTCCCATCCCAGATTAAAACAAGTCATCAACAAAACGTACCCATAAAATTACATGTCGAAAATTCGATACATTTCGTTCTGTTCACACTGTCTCCACTTCCCACCGCCTCATTATCAAGTTTGCAAAGGTGGGAGCAAAAGATGTACCCATCGCAGCCCCATTCTTCTGTAAATAAAAGGTCTTATCAAAAAGGAAGACATTATGTGTGAGACAGAATTCCAACATTTCCATTAACATTTCTGAGTGCTCAAGTAAATTAGCTGATCTAGATCTTAAAAAGTATTTACATGCTTGCAGACCATCCTTATGTTCTATTGATGTAAATAAAGCCACCACATCAGTTGTGGCAATCAGGTAACCTTCTTGCCATGGGATATCATTCATCCTATTTCCATAGATTCTCTGATGTATAATGGTAAAGAGGGCACATATGGGAATAAAAAGATGTCAATGGATCTTGATGTTTGTTCAAGTAATGATCCTAGTGAACTCTCTATTGGCCTTCCATGTGGATTCAAGAGGTCCTTGGCACTTTTGAGAGAAAATATATTGTTGGTACCACCGGATTTTCATTCTTGAGATAGAGTAATTCCTCATCATCTAAGAGGCTTTTTGATGCCAATTATTCAATTTTTGATGATATATTTTCATATGTTCTTTTGTTGGATCATTTCTTAGTATTTCATAATTCTCCTTATCATTCACTTGTTGTTTAGTCTCTTTTATGTACTTGATCCTATCCATTGCAACAATATTTCCCCTTTATAATAAAATTTTCATTTTGTGGGTCCTTTAGTGCTCTACAGTCATCTTGTGTCATATTGAAGTGTTCATATTGTGACTTATTTTTCTTATGTGCCATCTGTGAAATCTTGTGAAGACCCTCGGTTATTACTTCCTGAAAGATGTTCACTTTTTTCCCTGGTGGTAACTGGGGGCAAAACCTTGAGGGTACTTTACATCCACTTTTGACATTTGCATCTGTCAAGATACCCATCTTCTCACAATACTTTATATTTGTCAGTTCTTCAATTAATGGGAGAGTTTCTGATCCATCGGCTTCTATTGCCAGTTCCAGAAGGGCTCTTTGACTCACAAGATCCATGCTTGTATTGGGAGAAATTTCATGTCATCAGTGATGTCACTGACCATGTCATGAGTGATGTAATATGTGACGTCATCAGCAGTGCATTGCGGGGGCGCGAGTTATAGTTAGCTGAACTAACTATAACGGGGGAATTTCACGGGTTTTATACGAGTGCAATGTCCAACTAACTATAACTGTTCCTAAAACCTATGGTTTTTTCAGTGAATTTGTAAGGTTTTTTAAATGCTAATTTCTAACTATAACGTGCCTGAAACCTATGGTTTTTTCAGTGAATTTCAAAGGTTTTTAAATGCTAATTCCTAACTATAACATGTCTGAAACCTATGGTTTTTTTCAGTGAATTTCAAAGGTTTTGTAAATGACAATTTTTAAATGTATTAATTGTTATATTTATTTTTTTGATACTGATTTACTACATTTTTAAACTATTTATTTTTACATATTTTATTTTTTAAATTACATTGTAATTACATTATACATTACATTACAAAATATACTTTCTCAGAATGAATTACTTTAGTTTAAATACTTTGCAAATAGGCAATAGACTTTTAAGTACAGTAGTTACAGTTGTTGCAATGGGCAACACAATTTCAAACACAATGCAACATTGAGCTCAATGTGAATTTCTAGCTAAATGCAATTAGTTACTTTATGGATTACTTTTCTAACCACAGGACTGGATCCTAGATTCAGTCCTGGGACATCTCCTGTAAACAGTTGAGTAAAAGCGTTTTGGTTACAGTAGTGATTTTTAAGGAATATTATTGTATTTTAAAAGTTGACACTTAGAAACTTTTTCACATAGAATCACCAATGTTAACCTATGGGAGGAAAATCACTTAGCAGGTAAGTAGTGTTATCGTTACTTTTTTCTTACTCAGTGGTGGATCCTGGATCCAGCACTGGTGCATCTCCTGTAAACAGTTGAAAGAATGCGTTTAAGTCATACAGGCAATTTTTAAGGAATATTTGTAGTTTGTGAAAATCGACACTTTGAAACTTTTCTGCTGAAAACCAGACAATGGATTCCAATGGAAGAAAATACAAGTTACTGGTAAGTACGGTTAGAATTACTTTTCAGGGTCAGTGCTGGGCTAAAAGATGCAGCACTGTGTTCTCTCCTGATAACAGGTGAGTAAATCGGAATTCATAGTTCGGCTGATTTTAGAGGAATATTATAAAGTTCCAAAACTCCACACACAGAAGAATTTCCAAGTGAAACCAGTCAATGTTAGCCTATGGAAGGAAATTCAAGTTACTAGTAAGTACGGTTAAAATTACTTTTCAGGATCAGTACTGGGCTCAAAGATGCAGCACTGAGGTCTCTCCTGATAACCGGTGAGTAAATCGGAATTCGTAGTTCGGCTGATTTTAGAGGAATATTTCTATGTTTCAAAAATCGACACTTAGAAACTTTTTCAGCAAAAAGCAGGCAATGATATCCTATGGAAGGAAATTCAAGTTACTGGTAAGTACGGTTAAAATTACTTTTCAGGATCAGTACTGGGCTCAAAGATGCAGCACTGAGGTCTCTCCTGATAACAGGTGAGTAAATCGGAATTCGTAGTTCGGCTGATTTTAGAGGAATATTTGCACAATGGTGAAGGAAGGGGGTGGGGCCTGAAGTGGCATGTCTGCAAACACGCCCTGTGGCACGTTTTAAGTTGGAGAATTAATTCCTCCTCAATCCCGAGGGTCCCTAGGGGCCAACTGGCCCACCAGATACCTCCAGTATGCGCCAGAGAGCTGCGTTGCAGAGAGGTGTTCAGAGGCCATGCCCCTTTTTACAACACTCTGCAATGCAGCTCCGTGGCGCTTACTGGAGGTACCTGGTGGGCTAGTTGGCCCCCAGGGACCCTCAGGATTGAAGAGGATTTAATTCCCCATCTTAAAACGCGCCACGGGGCCTGTTTGCACACATGTCACCTGAAGCCACGCCCCTCCCTTCACCACTGTGCAAACGCGCCCGTGGCGCGTTTTAAGTTGGGGGATTAAGTCCCCTTGAATACTGAGGGTCCCTGGAGTCCAACTAGCCCACCATGTACCTCCAAAAAGCGCCACAGAGCTGCGTTGCAGAGAGGTGTAAAAGGGCGTGGCCTCTGTACACCTCTCTGCAACGCAGCCCCTGGCGCATACCGGAGGTTCCTGGTGGGCTAGTTGGCCCCAGGGACCCCCAGTATTCAAGGGGAATTACTTCCCTTCTTAAAACGCGCCAGGGGGCGCGTTTTCAGACTGCTGCAGGGAGGGGGTGGTCTTTTTTGTGTGTGCTTTTTTCTGCCCAGGGGGTCCTTGTGGGACCCCCTGAGCAGACCTAGGGGGTCAGGGTGTTTCTACCCTGCCCCCTTTGTGCGTTTGCGCACTTGTTTCTTGTGTTTTTTTTTTTTAATCGGGGGGATCCTCGCACCCTAAGCGCATCCCGCCGATTTTTAAAAAAAAAATGCTTTTTTCTGCCCAGGGGGTCCTTGTGGGACCCCCTGAGCAGACCTAGGGGCTCAGGGTGTTTCTACCCTGCCCCCTTTTTGCGTTTTGCGCACTTGTTTTACTGCTTTCTTGTTCCTCGGTTCTACCGAACACGATGGCTGCCAACACTTCCTGGTTTGGAGTGTTGACAGCCAATTAGCATGCAGCTCGTGGTCGGGAGGGTGCGCGGATCCACCGCGGCCATAGATATCAAAACTTTTATTTTGGATTTTCTCAGCAACTACTGAACGTATTTACACCATTTTTAAAAAGGGTGCTTTCTGAACCAAGCACTACCTTTTTGCCAAATTTGGTGTAATTCCGTTCAGCAGTTTTTGCTGTAGCCTTGCATAAAGTTTCCTATGGGAAATTGATTTTTTCACTCTTATTTTTTGAATTTCTCCGCAACTACTGAACGGATTTACACCATTTAAAAAAAGGTTGCTTTCTGAACCAAGCGCTACCTTTTTGCCAAATTTGGTGTAATTCCGTTCAGCAGTTCGGGCTGTAGCCGTGGCTAAAATTTCCTATGGGAATTAACATGGAGAAAACACGTTTTGAGACCCCCTTTTTTCTCGGCCCCCGCTTGATGAATCACCCCGAAACTTTCAAGACAGGAGCGGACCGGAGCGCCCCACTAGTTTTGAAAATTTCGCGACAATTCGTCAAACGACGCCAAAGTTATTGGGAATAGAATGTTATGGATTTCCTATGGATAATAGGTCCTAACTATAACTATCTACTGGCGACCGCCAGTAGATAATATATATATATATATATATATATATATGAATCACCAAAGACCCGAAAGCTAGTTCCGGGGGCACACAACAGCTCGCCAGCCCTCCAGCTTCTCTTCCTCTCTTATCCCATGTTTCAGATAAATTGACTGCCGACGCGTTTCAAGGAACAATCCTCTTCTTTGGGGCTCTGTAACAAAGGGCAACACAGAATCACTTCACCTTGGCAAAAGTACTGCTTTTATTCTTTCAATTGGCCCCCTAGTGGGCCGCACTTGTAACGTGCTAATTTTTAAAGGCATTGTGGAACTTGTATTCCGAAGCGAATCACAATCTCCCCTGAGTGGGTGTGTTTGCCCATGTTCATTAATACAGTCAATTTATCTGAAACATGGGATAAGAGTGGAAGAGAAGCTGGAGGGCTGGCGAGCTGTTGTGTGCCCCCGGAACTAGCTTCCGGCCTTTGGTGATTCATATATATATATATATATATATATATATATATATATATATATATATATATATATATATATATATAGATAGATAGATAGATAGATAGATATATATATATATATATATATATATATATATATATATATATATATATATATATATATATTTTTTTTTCTGAGGTGTTTCAGATTTTCCGGAGGAATTGGAAAATCTTGAAAACAGATACTATCATAGGGCCACATATCTCCCAAAGTCCACTCATCAGATATAGGAGAGGTCCAGCCTTGAAAGACCATTTGGTTAGAAGCCATTTTCTGAAGTGACCAAAAAAGAGAGATATGATTACCGGTTTTTATCCATGCATGGGTTGCAAGGCATGTAAGAATAGCCAAAATATAAAGAAATTCCAAAAACCAGGCAGGAAAACGAAACGAAAAATCAATAAATTAATGAATTGTAATTCTGATTACACTGTTTACTGCCTTATCTGTCCATGTGACAAGAAATATATTGGGAGTACGATTCACCCAACCAAGAAACGAATCCTTGAGCACTTGCGGGCCATAAGAAATCATGACGAAACGTACCCAGTGGCACGTCGTTTCCAGGAAAAAACATAAAAGTAATCAAAACTTATTGAAATTCTTCTGCTTAGATCAGGTCCCCAAAGAAGAGCGAGGGGGGGGATAGAACAAAGAAATTGAGAAAATTAGAGTCCAAGTACATTATCGAACTGCAAACTAAAACTCCACAAGGTCTGAATAATGAGGAGGAATTATGGGTCCACATTACATAAAATAGCAAGATTTTGTGCAATGTATAGCATTATTTTATAAGGATTGACAAGGCATAGGAGAAATATATATTGGAGGCATACTGTATTATTGTAATTAATTCATTATGGTAGAACATAATTATTATGTGGTAATAATGAGTTACGTGTCAGGCAAGAATTGCCCATTCAGGGCTGAATCTGAATACAATCATGATGTGGTAATAATGATTCACATGTCGTGCAAGAACTGCCCATTCAGGGCTCAATTTGTAAATACTGGAGAAACAAATTGAATGAAATCAATTTATATTTTTAAAAGATATAATAATGACATTATGGAATCACGAAAGGGATATATAATTTGAATCATGTATCGCATTTGCTTGAGATGTAAATCTTGTTTTATATATATATCAATTGCATAGTATATACATGTACCAGTATACCATTTAAAAATGGCCGACACCGAAATCCTTATATTTTTTGACTAGAGGGAGACTTCCTCTATGTCAATGATTTGAATGAACTGCTTCTGTCTTTTATGTTTATGTTTTATTTTACTTTAAGAATGGCTGTTTTCAAAAACCCCACCGACATTGAGAAAGGCGTGAAGCCGAAACGCGTCTGTCTGGTGCTGTGGTCGTGTGATGATCAAATAAATTGAAGAAAGAAAATTTCCCCAGTGTGCGCCTCAATTTATGACCGTGGAGGAAGGTCATTGTTTGGAAATATATATATATATATCTATATCTTCACCAAACTTCCCACTCAAAGGAACAGGAGTACTCAACAGGTTCGTTCTCATTCATTTACTTAAGGTAGACGTGTTTCAACAAAAAGTTGTCTTTATCAATGCCATAGTCCATGAATGTTAGTACAGACGTTCTTTATGTGGGTTTGCCCTTTCTTATTGGTTGATCACAATCCAATGGAATTCAACTAATTGCAGCAAACAAGCCGGCCTCATGCCCGTTTTTTTAACGATCTTTGGGTAGGTGTTTTCCGACATTGCATACAAGTCCCACAATGCCATTTATCTGCATGTTGATTCAATGGTGAACATCCAATAGAGTACTTTCACAATTAAAATGAATATTTTAGATTACCTACGTCCCGACGCAATTGCCATATTGGGAGAACATGATTCTAAGAGTGCACATTGAGTAATTGCACTCTCCAGTCAATAATGTTGACTTTGTGTCATGGGCATGTCTCACCTCCTTGGCAAGCAACGGTTCCAGCCGTGTATACTTTTTACCACCAAACGCCACATTTGACAGCTGAACGCTACGGACGGGTGCCTCCTCATGTGCACGTGGCTGCATGGAATTAATTTCTTCATCAAGCGTCCCACTCAAAGGAACAGGAGCACTCAACAGGTTCGTTCTCATTCATTTATTTAAGGCAGACGCGTTTCGACAAAAAGTTGTCTTTATCAATGCCATAGTCCATGAATATTAGTACAGACGTTCTTTATGTGGGTTTGCCCTCTTTCTAATTGGTTGATCACAATCCAATGGAATTCAACTAATTGCAGCAAACAAGCCGGCCTCGTGACGGTCGTTTTTTAACGATCTTTGGGTAGGTGTTTTCCAGCATTGTATACAAGTCCCACAATGCCATTTATCTGCATGTTGATTCAGTGGTGAACATCCAATAGAGTACTTTGACAATTAAAATGAATATTTTAGATTACCTTCGTCCTGACGCAATTGCTATATTGGGAGAACATGATTCCAAGAGTGCACATTGAGTAATTGCACTCTCCATTCAATAATGTTGACTTCGTGTCATGGGCATGTCTCACCTCCTTGGCAAGCCACTTTTCCAGCCGTGTATACTTTTTATCACTTTTTTCAAAGTTTGTCCAAAACATGTTTGGGACAATGCTTCTTTTTGCAGGACTATTCTTTCTTTTTTTTGTATATAAATAAATAAATAAATAAATAAATATATATATATATATATATATATATATATATATATATATATATATATACATAGCGAAGCGAAATTAAGACGACTGGAAACGCAATTTATATTAGAATTAGATACCAAATATCCGGGGGGGGTCTAAATACGAGTGAGGACCTCTATACGTTTTTATGAAACCCGAACATCCAAGTGTATACTACTGCAGATATTCTGGCGATATGTGGTCTCTGTAATGTACGATCCTTATTTTGTATGTATTTCTGATGAATGATTATTTATGCATATATTTATATATTTTTATTGGTCTTATAATGATATTGTTATAATGATTTTGTCTGTTCGGATGTTCAATCTGCTAAGCAAGGACTAATAATCAAGTAATTTTAGAGGGTTTTTAGAGAAGTTGATGATTTTAGCAATTGAGTTGTATATTTATGGATATTTATATGTATTTATTTATTTATTTATCTACATATATTTAGGTCTATGTTTACAATCATGGGAATCAGTTGCATTAATAGTTGACTATATTCTCTCTATACTTACTTGCTTTTTTGCACATGCTGTGATTTGCACTTAATGTCCCTTTCAGCCATGGGTCGCCTAAATAGTATAGTCAATGACATTATGTCAATACAAGCTGCCCTGGCTGGGAGAGGACATGTTAGTTTTAAAAGTATTCTAACACTAGCACTTTTTTACACCTTTTTAATTTAGCACTTAGTTAGGGTATGAATTTATACATAGGGGTAAATTCACATATTAGGTGGATCAGTTATAAAATGAAAATGTGGAATGGATTTAATATGGTACTGGTTTTGATACAGCATTTATGTAAGAAATGTATGGATATGAGATTTGACAGTGGTAATGCTTTTCACAATATGTACTCTTGAGAGAAGCTAAAAGTACTAAAACTATGAAATTTCAAAAAAGCATTCAAGCAAATAATCACATTACCAGTCATGTTTAAAATACTGTGAAATAAGTATTTTTTTCCATTTTCATTAACTGTTTTAATGCACTGTCACTTTAAAAATGGCGAGTTGAATTCCTTACGTTGTCATGTGATCAAGGCAGGCGACTGCCGAAACGCGTAATGGCGAGACTGTTGGAGCGGTAAAATAAAACAAAATTGCACGTATTTGGGTCCACTCTCGTTTGTTGGTGGAGAGAAACAACGGAACTTAAGCGAGCAACTGCTATATATACATATATATGTATGTGTATATATATATATATATATATATATATATATATGTACAGGCAGGCACATGGCAGGCATTATGCCTGTGTATATTCATGGATGATTTGGAAATAAACTGCACTGTTTTTCCACGACATCGAGTCTGAAGTAGCTTTCTTCAGAGTTTGGTTGAGGTCCGTGCCTGCTGGTTCTGCCGGGGATAGGCAGACAGGATTCTGGTGTGTGAATATATATATATATACATATATATATATATATATATATATATCCAACAACACCCCACTTCACATGGAAGAGAGCACGCGCACGAGGACTGCTTGGTATAAAAGGCATTTATTATTCCATAGGGCCTCCTCCGACCCGGCAACACAGAGAGACGCGTTTCGGCTGTCGCAGCAGCCTTCCTCAATCTGATAAGCGCCATAGTTTTAAGAACATTTATACATGTCACAAACATAGACATAGAAGAAATTCATCTAGCTTCTATTTAAAGTGATACATACGAATAAAAAAATAAACATAAAAACGTGTACACATTTGCAATCACTTAAAATGCATTGATGATATAAATTGTCACATTTGTAATTAACATGGTCTTCAAGATGCATAGTGCATGGTGCATCTGCATTCACCCTTTATCCGCATAATGCGACATTGGACCACAAAGTTGCATATGCTATGTGTACACATAACTGTCACAACAGATATATATCCTTATTATTTACATTGAACCTCTATTGAAATATAATATGGCCAGCAACTTTCATGTGACGCTTTTAAATCTTAGACATATGCTGCGTAGATGTAATGCTTCAGAGAAATGGAATTACGCCCACATGATCACTTAATTGGCGTGGAGACCGCTTGAAACAATATCCTTGGAGCTCTCTGGTAAATGCACAAATGGAGCGTGACCGGTGAGTGTTTATATAACAGAACAGCCATATCAACAGTAGGAGCTTGATATTTATTGAGGCGGCTAACCTACAGTTGTAATGTAACACCAGTGTGTATTTAACCACACTAATGTCACCTCGTAATTAGCTAAGTGAAAACATGCGGGACTACTAGTCCCATAATGCCTCACCATGCCCCATCTAAAACATTTATGGACTGCTGAACAGGCATCTACGGACTTCAAGCATCGTTAACATAACAGTATTAGTGTCTTTAATAGACAAATGAAATGTAACCTGCATCAATCGGTAGGCAAACGGACAAATTCAATGCCCAGCATAACGCTGGAGCTTGATATTATTGAGGCGGCTAAATTACTGTTGAAATGTAGCACATGTGTGTATTTAAACGCTCTAATGTAACTAGCTGAATGAAAACATGCGGGACTACTAGTCCCATAATGCCCCATCATGCCTCTGAAACAATTATGAACTGCTGGACAGGCATTTACGGACTTCAGGCATCGTAAACATAACAATATTGCAGACTTTAATAGACAAATGAAATGTGACCTGCATCAGTCGGTAGGTAAACAGACAAGTTCAATGCCTAACATAACGCTGGTAGTGCAAGCGATGCTTTGTCCTGATGCTCCAAGTGCCGGCTCCACACTGAATTCCATAACAAAATGTTCATTGAAATGCACCTTGGTACTGGAAATATCAAACAGTCTCCGATTTACGCACATCTCGCAGTCTATACACCTTAGTCACTGTGCAGGGTCGGGGGAGAACAATGCCTAAAAATCCTATAGCCCAGCAAACCTCACCATTGCAGCGTCGGCTTTAACCTCTCCGCTGCGGCCGGAATTCCGCCCAGGTGCTGGACATTCCGATTGCGGGCGTGGCTCGGATGGCCCCCGCGCGTCGTGATCACACGCCCACCGTGACTCATGACGGCACGGAAGAGGTTAACGGTGCCCAGTCACCAGATCTCCACCGGTCCGAAGCGTGAGGCATTTCTGGCCAGGGGAAGGCAAAGACCCTGCACTGAATCTCAACTGACCTCCTCGCGTCAAGATCTCCACCTCCCACACTGCTGTCATCCATTCTTCCTCTTTCCGGCGGAATCCCTGGGGGCTCATCAATCTAGCACTACCGTGCTCCTTTCCTCCAGATTGCGGTCGACTTGAAAAGCCCAAAAACGACTGGTGGCGCGTGAACAGTGCCAACCGCCAGCACTGAAAACTATCCATTCAATAATGTTGACTTCGTGTCATGGGCATGTCTCATCTCCTTGGCAAGCCACGTTTTCAGCCGTGTATGCTTTTTATCACTTTTTTCATAGTTTGTCCAAAACATGTTTGGGACAATGCTTCTTTTTACAGGATTATTCTTTCTTTTTGTGTGTGTGTATATATATATATATATATGTATATATATATATATATATATATATTCACTGAATAAAACAAAGGTTACAGGGACATTATAGTTAGGCTCAGATTTCACTCGTACAAAACCAGTGAATTTCAGCACTTATAGTTACCTGAGCCAACTATAACTTATGCCCTGCTATGCTTATGATCTCACATATTACATCCCTCATGACACGGTCAGTGACATCACTGAGGACATCTCAAATGACTTTACTGATGATATCACGTATGACATAATCCAGTGATTGTGTTTTCAAAACGTTTATGAGTGTTAAACATATATAATAAGCTACTACAAAAGTTAAATTAGTATATTAGGTGTAGTACTGAGTGATACTACTTCTAACATATGCTATATGAGTGGCTGTTTGACTGTGTGTATCTGTGTGTGACCGGGTGTGTGATTGGCTGTATGGGTGTACAAGTGGGTGTGTCAGTGGCTGTATGGGTGAGTGAGTGGCTGTGTGAGTAGCTGTATGGGTGGGTAAGTGGGTGTGTGAGTGATTGTATGGGTGATTGAGTGGGTGTCTGGCTGTATGAGATAGTGATTGGGTGTGTAAGTGGCTGTATGGGTGAGTGACTGTTTGAGTGGGTGTTTGGTTAAGTGAGTTGGTGTGTGAGTGGCTGCATTGGAGAGTGAGTGCCTGTGTAAATGGCTATATGGGTGAGTGAGCAGATGTCAGAGGGCTTGTATGGATGTGTGAATGGGTATGTAAGTGGTTGTGTGGGTGTGTATGTGTGAGTTAGTGCTTGTATGGGTGAGTGAGCAGCTGTGTTGGGAGTCTGTATGGGTGAGTGAGTGTGTGAGTGGCTGTATAGGTGAATTAGTGGGTGTGTGAGTAGCCGTATGGGTGAGTGTGTGGCTGTGTGTGTGTCTGTAAGGGTGAGTGACTGGTTGTATGAGTGGCTGTATGAGTGAGTGAGTAGGTGTTTGAGTGGCTCTATGGATGAGTGCGTGGTTGTGTGAGTACTTGTATGGGTCTATGAATGGGTATGTGAGTGGCTGTGTGGGTATGTGAGTGGGTGTATGAGAGGTTGTATAGGGGTGTGAGTGGGAATGTGAGTGGTTCTGTGGATGATGTCATGAGTGATGCCATTTGATATGTCATCAGTGATGCCATGAGTGATGTCACTGACCATGCCATGAGTGATCTAATATATGAAGTCATAGGCAGTGCATTGGGGGCATAAGTTATAGTTAGCTCAGGTAACTATAACAACTGAATTTCACTGGTGTTGTACAAGTGAAATCCAAACCTAACTATAACATCCCTGTAACCTTTGTTTTTTTCAATGAATTTCTAAGTTTTTTAAATTCTATTTCTCAACTATAACATCCCTGTAACCTTTGGTTTTCTGTCAATTTCTAAGTTTTAAAAAAATATTATTTGCTAACTATAATGTCCCTATAACCTGTGTTTTTTTAGTGAATTCCCACAGGTTTTAATAGTATTTACTAACTCTAACGTCCCTGTAACCTTTCTTTTTATGTGAATTTCTAAGGTTTAAAAAAAATCCTAACTGTACCTTGCAACCTTTGAGAGTGAGTGTTTGAATGAGTGCATGAGTGTCTCAGTCAGTGTGTGAGTGTCTCAATGGGTGTGTGAGTGTCTGAGTGGGTAAGGGAGTGGCTGCATAAGTATCTCACTGGGTGTGTGAGTGGGTGCGTGCATGTCAGAGTGGGTCTGTGAGTGGGTGCATGATTGTTTGAGTGGGTTTGCGAGTGCCTTCATGAGTGTGTGTCAGCTTGTGAGTGAGTACATGGGTGTCTGAGTGGGTCTGTGAGTGGGTGTATGAGTCTCTGATTGGGTATGTGAGTCGGTGCATGAGTCTCTGAGTAGGTCTATGAGTGGGGGTGAGACCGTATGTGTGGTTCTGTTAGTGGGTGCATGAGTGTCTGAGTGGTTCTATGAGTGGGTGCATGAATGTCTGAGTAGGCCAATGAGTGTGTGTGAGAGTGTGTGAGTAGGTCTGTGAGTGGGTCTGTGAGTGGATGGGTGAGTGTCTGAGTGGGTCCGTGAGTGGGTGTATTAGTATCCAAGTGGGTCTGTCAGTGGGTGTTTGAGTGCCTGTGTATGTGAGTGGGTGGCTACCGGTCTGTGTGGGGGTGGCAGTAGCTATGTCAGTGACTGGGCCACAACAGAACCACACCTGCCCCTTTATCCAAAAAGAGTCCACAGTTTTGCACAAAATATCTACCCAAGTGGAGTACTTTCTACTGGTTAATTATTAAATTCTACCTCCTTGGGTAAATGTCCAGTGCATATTCTATGCTACAGCTGTGCAACGACCTTGTGTGCATTTTGGCAATGTGATTGTTCCTTGTGCATCTTTATCCAGAAATTTGTGATAACATGAATCTTCTTATAGAGAAAATGATGAGAGTACAAAGAAGTAAATCTCCATCAAAGAAGGGTCCTTCCTCTTAACTATATGAAGTAAGTGCTTCTTTGTTTGATGGAGATGTCCTCATATTCCTCAGCATCAAGAACACACCACCAAAATCGGCAGGAAAAGCCCTGGGGGGCCTTTTGGTAAGCTGCCCATTATTCTATCAAAAGGCGAGAAGATCACTGCATACTACTATTGTGGACGGGGCGGGTCCGAATGGGAGGAGCTTCAGGTGATTTTGCACATTTGTATACTCGTAGTCATTTAAAGGGAGAACCATGGACTCTGCTCTCACCAGGTAAGGAGAAGAAAGAACCCACTCATTACAGTCAGTGCACAGTGCGCTCCAATAGATCAACAATGCATTCACCTTCACAAAGCCTTTCAGATCGTCTTTCAATGTGGAATTGCTGAGAAAACACACTTCCTTTGCCTTTGTCAAACCCAGGAGGTAAGGATCATTTGTCCTTTACAGAAGAGGAGCTTCAATTTATATATGTAAGTGTTTCCTGTTGAGGTTTAATTTCTGTAAAAATTAAGCAGGTCTTCGTGCCAGCTACCCCTGCGAAAGTTCTCCTGTCCAGCTTGCCCACAGTCTGCTACCCTCTGCTGCCTGCCTACCTGCTGCCCTCTGTTTGTGCCTCCTTTGCTCGTTTCTTGCTCATCTTTGCTTTTTTCTGCTTATTTTTCTGCCCTCTGTTTCGCCTTTTTCTTCTCTTTTTCCTGCCCTCTGTTTTGCCTTTCCTGCTCATTTTTCTGCCCTCTGTTTTGCCTTTTCTGACAATTTTCTGGCCTCTATCTTCTGCTCTGTTTTGCCTTTTCTGCTAGTTTTTGTGCCCTCTGTTTTGCCTTTTTCTGCTTGTTTTGCTGCCCTCTGTTTTGCCTTTCCTGCTGGTTTTTCTGCCTTCTGTTGTGCCTTTTCTACTGGTTTTTCTGCCCTCTTTTTTGCCCTCTTCTGCTCTGTTTTGCCTTTTTTGATTGTTTTTCTACCCTCTATTTTGCCCTCTTTGCTCTGTTTTTGCCTTTTCTGCTAATTTTTCTGTCCTCTGTTTTGCCTTTCCTGCTAATTTTTCTGCCCTGTTTTGCCTTTTCTGTGTGTTTTTCTTTCCTCTGTTTTGCCCTCTTCTACTATGTTTTGCCTTTTTGCTCGCTTTTCTGCCCTATGTTTTCTCTTTTGTGCAGTGGGGGTGGTGGGCCACGTGGCCCACCTGCCCGGGCTGATTATGGCACCGGGGTCCTCATCCATCGGGGCCCAGCCATGCCTACCTGGGTGTCCTGGCCCCACCCAGGGCACCCAGTGTGCTTTGATGGGGACCACGGGGGAGCCTTAATGCCCCCGTGGTCACAGCCAGCTCCCCGCCTCCTGCGGGAGCCGGCATTGCTCACGCACGCAGGTAGCTGCTAAATATGCAGCTACCTGCATGTGGGAGCAATTCTTTCATCTGTTATCATACCCGCATAACAGCAGGCAGGGAAGCAGATGAAAACTCAACTCGTAGCAAGCAGGAGCAGTTTGACAGCTCCCGCTTACTGGGAGTAGAGTTAGTGTTTGCTCTGGCTTTGGGGGAGCCGTCACAGCTCCCACCAAGCAAAAGCATAGTGCTATCTCCCAAGGATGGGTACCTCAGGAGAGAGCAGGAGCCGACCGGGGGTGGGGGGGTGGCAGTCCCCAGGGCCACAAGTGGCTCCAAGAGGGGGCTGTGTGGCCCCCCTCTTTTAAATAGCATGGGCCGGCCACGGGAAGGTCGTTGTCCCAAGGCTGTATATGGCCCAGGAGGAGGGGACACGCAGCCTCCCTCTCATTGTATAATATGTATTTGGCTCTGAGGATGTGGTGGTCCATGGGGCCCAGGGTGGTCCACGGGGTTGGGGGGTCTGTGGGCCCCCATTAGTATTTATTTAGTCCATGTGAGGTGGTGGTCCCCGGGGTATATGTAAGCCCCGGGGGGTTCATGTGGTCCCCTCCTTTGTGTTTTTGAAGCGAGGGGTGGCGGTCCCGGGGGCCCTTAGAGCCCAATGGAGGGAGGTCCCTGTGGCCCCCTCCTTAATTTCAGTAAAGCCCCAGGGATATGGTGGTCCCCGGAACTCATAAGAGCCTCAGGAAGGGGGCACCGTGCACCCCTCCTTTATTTTTTTAATCTATGTGCATGCGCCTGGAAACTGGCTCACCCGGGGGCTTTTTTTAAAACAAGCACGGGAGCTTGCTGCAAATTTGTGAATCCGTCACGATTTTCACCGCAAAAAAACAAGCATGTTTTTTAGCCCTGGTGGGGTCCCTATGGGACCCCAGGACCAGAATTAGGTGTTACCCTGCCCCCTTTACTTTATTTTTTCATTTTTTTTTGGTGTAATTATGCTCAGCTTTTCGGGCTGTAGTCATGTTCAAAATCCCTATAGGAATTAAAATGGAAAATGCACTTTTATTTACGCCCCTCCCCTTTTTCTCTGCCCCCACTTGACGGATCACCCTGAAATTTTCCATGCACAATTAGAATCCCTGGCACACTTTTTTTGAAAACTTTCATGAAGATTCGTAAAACGGCGCCAAAGATGTAGCCAAGTCAAAAAACTAATTTCCAATGGAAACTAGGACCTACCTATAACTACCTACTGGCGACTGCCAGTAGGTATATATTACCTACTGGTGGTTGCCAGTAACTACTTATAGTTAAGACCTAGTTTCCATAGATAAAGAACTTTTTTGCTAATCACTTTGGTGCGGTTTGACTTATCTTGAATGAATTTTCAAAACTAGTTTACTACTCACTTCAGCTGCTGTATGAAAAGTTTCAGTGTGATCCGTCAAGCAGGGACCAAGAAAAAGGGGGTCCCAAAACGCATTTTCACCATGCAATTTCCCATCACGATTTTAGACACGAGTACAGTCCAAACTGCTGAAGACAATTACACCAAAGTTGGCAGAAAGGTAGATCGTGGCTCGCAGATTGTGCTTTTTTTTGATTTGGCGTAAATCCTTTCAGTAGTTTTGGAGTCATTAAAAATAAATATATATAGATATCTAGGAATGCAGACCCTCTGCGGATCTGACAGATCTCATGGTGAGATCTAATTGGCTGCCACACTTCAATCAGGAAGTGTTGGCAGCCATCTTGGGACTCAAACTCCTCCAAGTCCAAAGAAAAACAATTAAAAAACAACAACAATAAGGGGGCAGGGTGAGAATAGCCCTGGTGGTGGGGTCAGACAAGTAATGTCTTTTTTTCAATTTGGCTGCAAAATTGTGGAGGATCCGTAGCCAAATAAAAAAAACATAAGCGGACTCCCGTGCTTGTTCTTTCTAACGCCCCCCAGGTGGGTTAGGTCCTGGGGGCATATTCATTATTGTAATTGAGGGAAGGAGGCACGTGTGGCCTCCTTCCTCAGGCCAATTTCAACGTTAAAGACGCAAATGCTTTTTCATTTTACTGGATGCTCTAGGATCATTAGTCCACTCTCTGGACAGCAGAAACAAGAGAACGATCAGAAAATGTATATTTTCTCATTTTAAAACTTTTAGTTCAAATCACCAACACTTTTTTACCTGGTCATGAATGTTATTTTAGTATTCACTTTTCTAAGGTGAGGCGCGCATTTCATAGAATAAATTACTTTGTGCATGTCCCTGAACTTGTACGCTCTGCTTTATATCTAAAACTCCCATAACATTTCTTGCCGTGTCATTTTTGATGCACTGTTTGTTACAACTTGTTATCTTGCCCTGAGAAATCCTGCAATCTATGTTTTTGTCAAAAGGTGCATGATAGAAAACTTTCAACAAAGTTGAGTTGTACTCAAACTGGACTCTTACTATGCCTGCAGTATTCTCACAACACTGTTCCATGGCCCTGAAAAATCTTGCACAAGATTACCCAGGGGTGACTACATACATGGAATGAACCCCGTTGCGCAAGTGTACCCCGTACATATTTTGCAAGGATGACAGTGCTGCTGAACCCGATGCAGCTGGGAAACAGACCCCCCTTTTCAAGCACCTAAATGTAATTGGTCTGAGCGAGTGCAGTCCTCACTGTAATTTGGGTGCTGTGCGTTTCCAGATAATGATACATAATGGAGATACAAGTCACTTGGTCATTCTCGCCCCACAGCCCCCGCCTGCTCCATCTGACATGCTTTCATAAAGAATTTGGGACAAATAATTTAAGCAAGGCAGGGATGGGTCTACCTGGGAGCCCATATTGGAAACTGCCACAAAAGAAACTTTAAACATCCTCACTACAAATGTGGATAGGAAAGTACATCTTCGCAGACCCCAGCGAACTCAAAATTTATCAACCGATCTCCCTGCTTCTTTACTCAGCCAAGGTACTAGAGAAGGCCATCAACCAACAGCTCACTGAATACCTGGAACAAAACCACCTACTCGACGCCTCCCAATCAAGATTCCGTGCCAACTGCAGCACTGAGACTGTGCTGATCGCCGTCACTGATGACATCAGAACCCTCCTCGACTTCGGAGAAACTGTGGCCTTGATCCTCCTCAACCTCTCTGCTGCATTCAACGCTGTTTCCCACCACACCATCATCAACCGCCTCTCAACATTGACATACAGTAAAACGCCCTCCAGTGGACTGCCTCCTTCCTTACAAGACGCACTCAGAGCATCCGGCTGCCTCCCTTCACCTCTGAACCCAAAGACATCATCAGCAGTGTGCTCCTAGGACCATCTGTCAGCCCCACCCTGTTCAACACCTACATGACCCTCTTCGTAGACATCGTCAGATTCCATGGCCTCAACATAATTTCATTTGCAGACAACACTCAACACATCCTCTTGCTCACTGAAGACCCCTCCACTGCCAGAACCAATGCTTAATTTGTAACAAAATAAGTGCCATGGCTCTCGTCACGAAGCCAGTGCAGCTTGCACTGCACATTGCCCCTGACATATTGCCACCGACAGTACCAACACAACAACTAACCATCACACCCCTGCAAGTGTGACAAGTCAAACTATTTCCGGCCCCCAAAGCTATAAGAATGGCTTGGGCAGTAGGTATTAGTTGTTTTTACTGTATATTGAATTAATAATCAACTGTTGTTGTGGTCCTCTCTAAATTATCCAGACACCACCACTTTGTGGCAGACAGTTACAAGGCCGGTGTTGACAATTTAGTGCCGATGCTGAGCACCGGAAACCACCAGCTCAAATTAAGCACTGGCCAGAACCAACTTCTGCAATGCCATGACCAACATAGCCAACTGGATGAGAGATAACTGCATTAAACTCATCTTCAGCAAGACAGAAGTACTCATCTTCAGGAAGAACACTTCTGTATGGGACCACAGCTGTTGGCCACCAGAACTCGGACTAACACCCACTCCAACAGACCATGCGCGCAACTTAGGCATCATGACATGAGTATTTGTAAAGCGCACGTTCACCCCAGCAACGGGGCGTTTGGCGCTGAATAACAGATGTTTATTGTTACCCAACTCAATGGTACTCATTTTATCGACCTCAAATGGATGAAAGGCTGAGTGGACCCGCCGGGATTCGAACCTGTGACCATGAGGTCGAACACAGGCCCCTGCAGGGGATGCATTAGTCCACTGCAGGACTGAGCCTGGACAACGAGCTGACAATGAAATGACAATTCAATGCAGTCGCTTAATCCTGCTTTCACACCTTTCACACCCTCCACAAAATCTTCAGATGGATCCCAATCAACACCAGGAAAACCGTCACTCAAGTCTGCCTCACTAACTGCCTCAACTACGACAACGCTCTCTAACATTTCCTCCCAGCAACTCCAGACCATACAGAATGCCGCAGCCAGAATCATCCTAGACCTCCCCATACAGACCCACATTGCACCCACCTCAGAAACTTCCACTGGCTCCCCATCCAGGAGAGATGCAAGTTCAAAATCCTGACGCACGCCTATAAAGCTCTACATGATCAAGGACCTGTCTACATTAACCATCGACTGAACTTCCATCTATTTGCAAGATACCTGTACACCTCCTCACTAGCCTGAGCACACCCTACCACCATATCCGTCGCAGCCATAGTGGGGCCGCTACTTCTCCTACATCGTGGCCAAGACCTGGAATGACCTGCCCCTTCATCTTCGAACTGCACCCTCCTTGGTGGACTACAGAAAGCAACTCAAGACCTGGCTTATCGATCGAGATGTTGCACCCTTAACACCCAGATACCCCAGTGATGACAGTGTTGAGCTTTACAAATGCTGATTGATTATAGTGTGTAGAAAACATTCAAGGGCGATGATCCCTGCTTAATGTTGAAATGATATATGATTGAAATAGAATTATTGCAAACAGAACCTTCTTAAGGTAACGTACAGGCAGGGGTGGTTACTGGAAAGGTTTCACTTCTAATGAAATTTCTCCTCTTAGATTATTGGGCTAAAAGCAGATTCCTTGAGTGACTCCTTGCTGCCCTTGAGGAAGTGTAATCCTGATCCCATCTAGAGATAATTTAGGAGTGCATCATATTCACATATATATCAGCACTCAAATATATTCTGTTGTAACTAATGTACTAAAAGGGGTGAAACAGTTTATACTAAGGATGTTTTGTTTGAAAAATGTATTTAGAATGTGAATTATACAGTTGTGTGACAATTTATGTATTATCATGACAAGGGAAGACTAACCTAAATGTTGTTTTTTGAAGCACTTAATTAGGATGTATACAACTTATATTTAATGTTTATATAGAATTTGAATTAAGCAAGTGCAGATGCATTTACACTGAGATGTTTATAACTAATTGAATTTATTTGTGCTCTAAGCAGTTGCATTTATTTTTTCATGTGGAAAGATGCACATATCCTGTAACACTGTGCACTTGTTAATTTAGGGAGATTGTTTCTGTTTCCCAAAGTCCCATTAGCAAATTCGCATAATTTGGGGCAAAAGATGCACCCATGGCGGTCCCCTGGGTTTGTAAATAAAACTTGTTATTAAAAATGAAGACGTTGTGATGCAGACAAAAGTCTATCATTTCCATTAACATGTCTGAGTGTTCCAATAGGGAGACTGAACGAGTTCTTAGGAAATATCTGCGGGCTTCCATACCATCATGATGTTGAATCAAGGTATACAATCAGACCACGTCCACAGTGGCCATCAGGTAATTCGGTTTCCATGGGAGATCATTAATTCTGTTGAGAAAATCTTGTGAGTCACGTAGGTAGGATGGTAGGTCCTTGACGTACGGAAAGAGGAATATATCTATAAACTTTGAAGTGTTTTCCAGCAGGGTACCAATTGAACTTACTATCGGTCTACCTGGTGGGTTGTTTATGTCCTTATGCACCTTCGGTAGAAAGTAAATCGTTTGAGTTATTGGATGCAATGTATTCAGATAGTAGTATTCATCTATGTCTATCAGTCCTCTTTCCTGCCAGACTTTTAGTTTTTGGGAGAACTGGACCATGTGATCTTGTATTGGATTGCCAGGGAGTTTTCTGTAATGTTTTCTGTTACTGAGTTGTCTATTAGCTTCTGCTAAATATTGATGTAAACTCATAATTACAATATTTTCCCCTTTGTCGCTGGGTTTTATGATGATGTTTTTATCATTTTGAAGATCCCTTAAAGCTTGCTATTCCATTTTGGTTAAATTTTGTTTAGCTTTTTCCTTTCTTTTGTGCGGTCTAATAGTCTCCGTTGACACCATGTCCTTTAATTCATCTGTTACGATCTCATAAAACAGATACATTTTATTGCCCATGGGTAACTGGGGGCAGAATTTAGACTTTGGCTTACATCCACTCCTAGATGTCATGTCTGTCGCAATTTCCAGATATTCTCCGATCTTTCTCCGATAGTGATTCAATAGGTGAACTTTCTAACCCTGATGCTTCTCTTTCCAGACTCGCTAGTGATTGTAGTGTAATCAAATCGTTCATTATGATACTGGAAGGTTTTGCCTTAGGTTTGGGTTTGCTGGTCTGATTTTCCCATTCCTTGCTCTTCATTGAGTAGTATTTCTTAAGTTTCACCTTCCTTGTGAATTTATAGAAGTCTATCCTTGTATTTACAAATTCAAATCCAGCATTTGGACAAAAACGAAGTCCCTTATTTAAAAGGCTCCTATGATTTTCATCAATGATGTTTTAGGAGAGGTTGATGATTAAATTATTGTCTTGTGCTCCTGCTCTTATTAGCGCTTTTTGTTTTGTGTTCCTCTTCCTCTTTTTGTACCTCCCCTTTGCTCTTCTTGTTTTGCGGGGTTCTCCTGGGTTGTGTTCACTTTTCCTCTTCCTTTCTGTCTTGTTGTCATCTGGAAGAGCCTCTTTTCCCCTGAAATATCCAGTCGGGGGAGGGATGTGGTAGGCTCTTCGTCCCACGAACTCATTTCGGAGCTCTCTATGCTTGAAGCCGCTGATCTTATGTCCGTGGTGTTGATGGCCACAATTTGCTTGGCAAATAGTCGAATTTTCTGGCAAATGTGTATATTCGACCTGCAGCATAATCTCTTTTATCTCTGTTGGACTTTTTAGCTTTCTTTTGTTCAACTGCCTCTTCGTGTTTTTCCAGCTTCTTTTCCATTTTTTGTAACGTATTCTTCACATCTTCTCTGTCCTGCATGGTTTCCAGGACATCTTCGAGTTCTTTGATCCTTGTAACCGCTTTCGTCAATTTTCTGCTTGTGTGATCAGTGTGCGCATTAATTTATTAGAGCATTCCATTGTGTCTTCCTGCCATTGTTTTGAGAGGTCTGGGTCTAGGTCGCTGAGGGTTGGAAGCACAAAGATCCGTAGACCTCTTGGTATCCTCTCGCATTCTAAATAGTTCTTTAGAGTTGTCATTTCCCACCATTTATTAATTTCTGTTATTCGTTGTTCTCCACCAGTCACTGTCTGATCTTTACTGAATAGCTCCTTAGCTTTTAATTCCCTTTTGGCACGTCTATCCGCCATGATTCTTTTTAATAAATTTTATTAATTTGCTGGTTGTAAAATTGTATTTATTGTTTTCTTCTTTATTATATCTTTGTCTCATGTGCTCTGGACAGATGTTGCTTTCAAGATTTCTCCGCAGTTGAGTGATTCCTTTCCCCAAAAGAAGGTAAACAAAATTGATTGCAATTCTAATGAGGTCCCAGAGTCGTTGAGTATAAACGTTTTCTGTGAAATTTAAAGAGATGCAATTTTATATCTTTTACGAGTTGCAAATATTTCCTCTCACACGTTTTCAAAAGTATTCAATTTTCTCACCTCGGATACATATGCCCATTGCCTTATGATTTGTGCAATGTGTAATGATACTGGTTTGCTTCTGTCGAGATGTGGGGATTTATAAATGAATTTTAGTCAGGACAATACAGCTGTTTCGCTGTCTGAAAACCCGGCCTGGAATGTGCCCGTGAGTCTTTGAAGCCGAGTCAAGGAGTTCTCAGTTTGCCGAGAGATTCAATGTATCGGCATGTAATGCGTTTCCCATTCCAAAGTCAACACGCCTGAAATGTCTCACGGGCTCCACCGCTGCGATACTCCCAAGTAATGTTTTGTTTGGGCAGGTTGCGGTATCGATGAGGACCCCGAGCTCCGGTGACAGGTTTAGATTTTCCCGCTACGCCTCCTCCGAGACGCACACCGCAAAATCACCACCCCTCCCCCAGGAACCAGCGGGTTGCCTCACTCCTACCGGCAATTCTTTTCAGGAGTCCTTGCAACTTGGCACGCAGTAGAGACAGGTCTCCGCAGTGAGCAGTTGAAACGCGTTGACAGTTTGTCACTCAAAGCGCTTTTAATAAAGCTTTTTGTTGATTTACTCACCGAGGAGTTCGTCCGAATCCCTTTGTTTGCCTGTGGAAACATTTCATGTATATCTATATATATCTATATATATATTCACTGATGTCCATGACGCGTTTCGAGATATATATATATATATATATATATATACATATATATATTTTTTTTTAAAGCTCTGGTCCCATCAGCAGCTTGCCGAACTCCTAAGGCAGGTGCCTTTAAATCGTGAGGCTGGGAATCACATTTTACATAACAGCTCCAGCACATGCAGGGCACTCACGGGGTAACTTGTAATATACTTTATTAAATGCAGACGCGTTTCAGCCAGTAGCTTTCCTCAGTGCTTAAAGTGTAATTCCTTTTGCGCACAGCGTTTGGTTTTTAAATGGTAAATGCTTTCTCCTCATTGGTAAATATGGGGTAGTGGCAAACAAGAAAGGACTGCAAAAATGTTCTTTGTATTGCGGCTGCCATACTAGTAAGGTAATATGTCAATATTGATTGTTGTAATGCCATATCGACTTTAATGCCACAATGGTTTTTATGTTGAAAAATAAAAGTACAAATCCTTGTCCTTACTTTCAAAGCATGTCACACTGTATGTCAGTCCCTTCTTGTGTCTCAGCCCCACATGGGCAGCCACACTGTCGTTGCGCATTGTATACCCCTCGCCAGGCCTCTGGATTTTACACCAAGATTGCTCCGCAGGCAGCAATACAATTACTGCATGCCATGAGTTTGAATAACTCACAATCCTTTGATCGACGGAAGTGTCTTTCAGAGAATTTACCAATGAGGAGAAAGCATTTACCATTTAAAAACCGAACGGTGTGCGCAAAAGGAATTACACTTTAAGCACTGAGGAAAGCTACTGGCTGAAACGCATCTGCATTAATAAAGTGTATTACAAGTTACCCCGTGAGTGCCGTGCATGTGCTGGAGCTGTTATATATATATATATTTATTCATTTTAGCCCTAATATGATGATAAAATGTAGTGCAAAAGCATGCGTGTTGTTGGTAAAAAAATATAAAATTTATTACTCAAAGGGGAACAATAACGAAATGAAAAAAGGGAAAAAAGAAAAAAAGTAAAAAAGAAAAGAAAAAAATACATTGAATTGCTTAGAAATATGATAATACGAATGTTTTAAGATTTTCTCTTTGAAATGTGATGAAGTGAATCACGGATGGCGGGGATTTTTTGCCAAAGAAAAATTAAGAAAGGCATCGCTCTAGTTGCAATCAGGGGTTATGGACATGAAAGAAGGACATGTAATAAAATGTGTGCAATGTCAAACCCACAGTGACCCAGTGGAAGGCAACTCGCCGAAAAGCGTTGGTCCGGATTTGCACAGTGAAGGACCGTTTTTATTGCCTATTGCTTGAGCCTAAAATAAATAGAACATTTTTGTAAAAAACTGACCTGGAAGTCGGAGTATATATATATATATATATATATATATATATATATATCCAGGTCGACGAAAGAGTCGTAAGTTATCCAAACTTGGGGACAGTCAGTTATTTATCTGACACCTGCGGGGAGAATATCATTTTAAAATCCGGCGGCTGTGGCGAGGTACATGTGGCAATTGGAATGGCGATAAAATCAATTGGACATTGGTCTAACGGAATACCAGAGCCACCCAATTGGCCCAGTATTAACCAATGGCAGAAGTGGACACAGTGTAACTGTTCAATCCTACACTGTGTACCATGGTCAAGCTTCACAGCATTGAAAAGGCGATGAACGCCGAAACGCGTCTGCTGTTTACAAATTAAGCCATTAATGATCCTGCGAGTGCTCCAACCGTGTCCGAGTTGCTGTGCAGCAAGAGTGAGGTCCCATCCTCACCGTATGGAGACAGCACCCGCCCTGAGTTCGGAGTTTGAGGTGGGAGTTGTGTTGGTGAATTATGGTCGAACTCCTGAATCGCCGCCGATGAGTTTTTCCAGGTCGACGAAAGAGTCGCAAGTAATACAAACTTGGGGACAGTCAGTTATTTATCTGACACCTGCGGGGAGAATATAATTTTAAAATCCGGCGGCTGTGGCGAGGGACATGTGGCAATTGGAATGGCGATAACATCAATTGGACATTGGTCTAACGGAATACCAGAGCCACCCAATTGGCCCAGTATTAACCAATGGCAGAAGTGGACACAGTATAACTGTTCAATCCTACACTGTGTACCATGGTCAAGCTTCACAGCATTGAAAAAGCGATGAACGCCGAAACGCATCTGCTGTTTACAAATTAAGCCATTAATGATCCCGCGAGTGCTCCAACCGTGTCCGAGTTGCTGTGCAGCAAGTGTGAGGTCCCATCCTCACCATATGGAGACAGCACCCGCCCTGAGTTCGGAGTTTGAGGTGGGAGTTGTGTTGGTGATATATATATATATATATATATATATATATATATATATATATATTATCTACTGGCGGTCGCCAGTAGATAGTTATAGTTAGGACCTATTTTCCATAGGAAATCCGCAACATTATATTTGAAATAACTCTTGCGTCGGTTGACAAATCTTCGCGAAATTTTCAAACTTTATGGCCCGCTCCGGTCCGCTCCTACCCTGAAAGTCTCAGGGTGATTCGTCAAGCGGGGGCCGAGAAAAAGGGGGGTCCCAAAACGTGTTTTCCCCATTCATTTTCCCATAGGAAACTTTAGACACGGCTACAGCCCGAACTGCTGAACGGAATTACACCAAATTTGGCAAAGAGGTAGTTCTTGGTTCAGAAAGAACCCTTTTTGTTAAATGGTGTAAATCCGTTCAGTAGTTGCGGAGAAATTAAAAAATAAGAGTCAAAAAATCAATTTCCCATAGGAAACTTTATGCAAGGCTACAGCCCGAACTGCTGAACGGAATTACACCAAATTTGGCAAAGAGGTAGTTCTTGGTTCAAAAAGAACCCTTTTTGTTAAATGGTGTAAATCCGTTCAGTAGTTGCTGAGAAAATCAAAAGTAAAAACACATATATATATCTGGGCGGAGCCTAACCACACATGTCATCGTGAGATCTGATTGGCTGTCAGCACTTCATCCTGGAATTGCTGGCAGCCATCTTGGGACCAATATAAATGATAGTACCCCATTGAAATGCATTGTAGTGAATCGAAGATTTTGAGGGTTACCAAAAGGAGAACTATAAAGGGTGATAACAGACTTTAGTTACATTAGAATTCATTTGTTGATGGTACCATACTAATTTCAGGAATTGTGGTGTGTTCTAAGGTGATTTTACCCTGTGAAAAACCTTCTGCTGGGATATCATGAATCATGTTTGAGAGAAAACTATTTTCACATGCTTGTCCCACACAGTTTTGGAAGGTGCCCCAGAAGCTAAAATGAGAGCATATTTTCTGTAAATTCACATTATCTTTCTCAGTCATGTGAGAATGAAGTCTGACATTCTCAGTAAAACATGTACATCCAACAAGGGCAGAGACTGTCAGTTGATTCCTTTGTGTTCTACTGCAGCTTCCCAGAGTGTTCTAAAGAACAACTAGAGTGCTAACAGCCTTACTTATGACAAAAGTATGGCACACCTGAAGCCATCTTGATTGGAATAAACTGGTAACACTTAAAACATTTAATTTAAAAAGGAACAAAATGATGGGGTTCATCTTGTCATAGAAATTATGGTTAGTGCTCTGGAAAGAAAAATGAGGACATGTTTCAAGTGTGATCTCAAATATCTTCCTGTTATATTTCAACAGGAGCAGCCTGTCAGTTGATGCCTTTGTGTTCTACTGCAGCTTCCCAGAGTGTTCTAAAGAACAACTAGAGCGCTAACAGTCTTACTTATGACAAAAGTATGGCACACCTGAAGCCATCTTGATTGGAATAAACTGGTAACACTTAAAACATTTAATTTAAAAAGGAACAAAATGATGGGGTTCATTTTGTCATAGAAATTATGGTTAGTGCTGTAGAAAGAAAAATTAGGACATGTTTCAAGTGTGATCTCAAATATCTTCCTGTTATATTTCAACAGGAGCAGCCTGTCAGTTGATGCCTTTGTGTTCTACTGCAGCTTCCCAAAGTGTTCTAAAGAACAACTAGAGCGCTAACAGTCTTACTTATGACAAAAGTATGGCACACCTGAAGCCATCTTGATTGGAATAAACTGGTAACACTTAAAACATTTAATTTAAAAAGGAACAAAATGAGGGGGTTCATTTTGCCATAGAAATTATGGTTAGTGCTGTAGAAAGAAAAATTAGGACATGTTTTAAGTGAGATCTCAAATATCTTCCTGTTATATTTCAACAGGAGCAGCCTGTCAGTTGATGCCTTTGTGTTCTACTGCAGCTTCCCAGAGTGTTCTAAAGAACAACTAGAGTGCTAACAGCCTTACTTATGACAAAAGTATGGCACACCTGAAGCCATCTTGATTGGAATAAACTGGTAACACTTAAAACATTTAATTTAAAAAGGAACAAAATGAGGGGGTTCATTTTGCCATAGAAATTATGGTTAGTGCTGCAAAAAGAAAATTTAGTGCATGTTTTAAGTGAGATCTCAAATCCTCTTCTATTTCATTAGAAAATTCTGACATGCAGACTGAAACAATCACTTTCAATACCAGCAGTAGACTTCCAGTTAACTCCTTGGTGAGCAGTAGCTTTACTACAGTGATCTAATGAACACCTAGAGTAATAACATTCTGAATTTATGGCAAATGTGTGACACATCTGAATGCCTTCTTGATGGAATCAAAGTAAAAAACTGAAAGCATTTCCTACTGAGGAGACTGCAGTAAATGAGGAAATTAGGAAACTTCATAACAAAGAAGTCTTCCAAGATGGCCACCAGTGAAAAAAGAGCCCAAATGTAGCACAAATATTACCCAGATGTAGCCCACATATAGCCCAATGACAAAAGTGTGCAAAACACTTTTTATTTTTAGTTTTTTTGCAGTTTTATGTAGTGCAGACTGGTCAGGTATTGGAGCGTTGCATCTTAAAACATGACCCCCTACACTACAAAAACACCACTGCACTATCCTAAACCCTAAAACACTACCCCAGCACGACCCCCTACACTACACAAGCACCACTGCACTATCCTAAACCCTAAAACACTACCCCCAGCATGACCCCCTACACTACACAAACACCACTGCACTACCCTAAACCCTAAAACACTACCCCAACACCACTGCACTAACCTAAATCCTAAAACACTACCCCCAGCACGACCACCTACACTACCCAAACACCACTGCACTACCCTAAAACATGACCCCCTACACTACACAAACACCACTGCACTACCCTAAACCCTAAAACACTACCCCCAGCACGACCCCCTACACTACACAAGCACCACTGCACTACCCTAAACCCTAAAACACTGCCCCCAGCACGACCCCCTACACTACAAAAAACACCACTGCACTGCCTTAAACCCTAAAACACTACCCCCAGCACGACCCCTACACTGCCCGAACACCACTGCACTGCCCTAAACCCTGAAACACATACCCTAGCACGACCCCTACACTGCCCGAACACCACTGCACTGCCCTAAACCCTGAAACACCACCCCTTCACGACCCACTACACTGCCCGAACACCACTGCACTGCCCTAAACCCTGAAACACCACCCCCAGCATGACCCCTACACTGCCCGAACACCACTGCACTGCCCTAAACCCTGAAACACTACCCCCAGCAAGACCTCCTACACTGCCCGAACACCACTGCACTGCCCTAAACCCTGAAACATCACCCCCAGCAAGACCCCCTACACTGCCCGAACACCGCTGCCCTAAACCCTGAAACACCACCCCCAGCACGACCCCCTACACTGCCCGAACACCACTGCACTGCCCTAAACCCTGAAACACCACCCCCAGCACGACCCCCTACACTGCCCGAACACCACTGCACTGCCCTAAACCCTGAAACACCACCCCTGCACGACCCCCTACACTGCCCGAACACCACTGCACTGCCCTAAACCCTGAAACACCATCCCCAGCATGACCCCCTACACTGCACGAACACCACTGCACTGCCCTAAACCCTGAAACACTACCCCCAGCAAGACCCCCTACACTGCCCGAACACCACTGCACTGCCCTAAACCCTGAAACACCACCCCCAGCAAGACCCCCTACACTGCCCGAACACCACTGCCCTAAACCCTGAAACACCACCCCCAGCAAGACCCCCTACACTGCCCGAACACCACTGCACTGCCCTAAACCCTGAAACACCAGCCCCAGCACGACCCCTACACTGCCCGAACACCACTGCACTGCCCTAAACCCTGAAACACCACCCCTGCACGACCCCCTACACTGCCCGAACACCACTGCACTGCCCTAAACCCTGAAACACCACCCCCAGCATGACCCCCTACACTGCCCGAACACCACTGCACTGCCCTAAACCCTGAAACACCACCCCCAGCACGACCCCCTACACTGCACGAACACCACTGCACTGCCCTAAACCCCGAAACACTACCCCCAGCAAGACCCCCTACACTGCCCGAACACCACTGCCCTAAACCCTGAAACACCACCCCCAGCAAGACCCCCTACACTGCCTGTACACCACTGCACTGCCCTAAACCCTGAAACACCACCCCCAGCATGACCCCCTACACTGCCCGCACACCACTGCACTGCCCTAAACCCTGAAACACCACCCCCAGCATGACCCCCTACACTGCCCGAACACCACTGCACTGCCCTAAACCATGAAACACCAGCCCCAGCACGACCCCCTACACTGCCCGAACACCACTGCACTGCCCTAAACCCTGAAACACCACCCCCAGCACAACCCCCTACACTGCCCGAACACCACTGCACAGCCCTAAACCCTGAAACACCAGCCCCAGCACAACCCCGTACACAGCCCGAACACCACTGCACTGCCCTAAACCCTGAAACACCAGCCCCAGCACGACCGCCTACACTGCCCAAAAACCACTGCACTGCCCTAAACCCTGAAACACCCGCCCCAGCAAGACCCCCTACACTGCCCGAACACCACTGCACTGCCCTAAACACTGAAACACCACCCCCAGCAAGACTCCCTACACTGCCTGAACACCACTGCACTAAAGCCTGAAACACCACCCCCAGCAAGACCACCTACACTGGCCGAACACCACTGCACTGCCCTAAACCCTGAAACACCACCCCCTGCACGACCCCCTACACTGCCCAAATACCACTGCACTGCCCTAAACCCTGAAACACCACCCCCTGCACGACCCCCTACACTGCCCGAAAACCACTGCACTGCCCTAAACCCTGAAACACCACCCCTCAGCACGACACCCTACACTGCCCGAACACCACTGCACTGCCCTAAACCCTGAAACACCACCCCCAGCACGACCCCCTACACTGCCCGAACACCACTGCACTGCCCTAAACCCTGAAACACCACCCCCTGCACGACCTCCTACACTGCCGGAACACCACTGTACTGCCCTAAACCCTGAAACACCACCCCCAGCACGACCCCCTACACTGCCCGAACACCACTGCACTGCCCTAAACCCTGAAACATCAACCCCAGCAAGACCCCCTACACTGCCTGAACACCACTGCCCTAAACCCTGAAACACCACCCCCTACACTGCACGAACACCACTGCACTGCCCTAAACCCTGAAACACCACCTCCAGCAAAACCCCTAAACTGCCTGAACACCATTGCTCTGCCCTAAATCCTGAAACTCTAGCCCCAGCATGACCCCCTACACTGCCCAAACACCACTGCACTGCCCTAAACCCTGAAACACCACCCCCAGCACGACCCCCTACACTGCCCTAACACCACTGCACTGCCCTAAACCCTGAAACACCAGCCCCAGCAAGACCCCTACACTGCCCGAACACCACTGCACTGCCCTAGACTCTGAAACACCAGCCCCAGCAAGACCCCCTACACTGCCCGAACACCACTGCACTGCCCTAAACCCTGAAACACCAGCCCCAGCATGACCCCCTACACTGCCCGAACACCACTGCACTGCCCTAAACCCTGAAACACCAGCCCCAGCACGACCACCTACACTGCCCGAACACCACTGCACTGCCCTAAACCCTGAAACACCAGCCACAGCACAACCCCCTACACTGCCCGAACACCACTGCACTGCCCTAAACCCTGAAACACCAGCCCCAGCACGACCCCCTACACTGGCCGAACACCACTGTACTGCCCTAAACCCTGAAACACCAGCCCCAGCACGACCCCCTATACTGCCCGAACACCACTGCACTGCCCTAAACCCTGAAACACCACCCCTGCATGACCCCCTACACTGCCCGAACACCACTGCACTGCCCTAAACCCTGAAACACCACCCCCTGCAGCACCCCCTACACTGCCCGAACACCACTGCACTGCCCTAAACCCTGAAACACCACCCCCTGCACCGCCCCTACACTGCCCGAACACCACTGCACTGCCCTAAACCCTGAAACACCACCCCCAGCACGACCCCTTTACTGCTCGAACACCACTGCACTGCCCCAAACCCTGAAACACCACCCCCAGCACAACCCCCTACACTGCCCGAACACCACTGCCCTAAACCCTGAAACACCACCCCCTGCATGACCCCCTACACTGCCCGAACACCACTGCACTGCCCTAAACCCTGAAACACCACCCCCTACACTGCCCGAACACCACTGCACTGCCCTAAACCCTGAAACACCACCCCCAGCACGACCCCCTACACTGCCCGAACACCACTGCACTGCCCTAAACCCTAAAACACCACCCCCAGCATTACCCCCTACACTGCCCAAACACCACTGTACTGCCCTAAACCCTAGAACACTACCCCCAGCATGACCCCCTACACTACCCGAACACCACTGCACTACCCTAAACCCTAAAATACTACCCCCAGCACAACCCCCTACACTACCCGAACACGACTGCACTGCCCTAAACCCTCAAACACTCCCCCAGCACGACCCCCTACACTACCCAAACACCACTGCACTGCCCTAAACCCTAAAACACTCCCCCAGCACGACCCCCTACACTACCCGAACACCACTGCACTGCCCTAAACCCTAAAACACTCACCCCAGCACGACCCCCTACACTACCCAAACACCACTGCACTGCCCTAAACCCTAAAACACTACCCCCCGCATGAACCCCTACACTACCCAAACACCAATGCACTACCCTAATCCCTAAAACACTACCCCCCGCATGACCCCCTACAATACCCTAAACCCTAAAACACTACCCCCTACACTACACAAACACCACTGCACTACCCTAAACCCTAAAACACTACCCCCAGCAGTACCCCTACACTACCCAAACACCACTGCACTACCCTAAATCACTACCCCCAGCATGACCCCCTACACTACCCAAACACCACTGCACTACCCTAAACCCTAAAACACTACCCCCAGCACGACCCCTACACTACCCAAACACCACTGCACTACCCTAAACCCTAAAACACTCCCCCAGCACGACTCCCTACACTACCCAAACACCACTGCACTACCCTAAACCCTAAATCTACCCCCAGCATGACCCCCTACACTACACAAACACCACTGCACTACCCTAAACCCTAAAACACTACCCCCAGCACGACCCTCTTCACTACCTAAACACAACTGCACATTTTGTTACAGGCGTTGCAACGCAGGCCTGTGGTGCTTACTGGAAGTACCTAGTGGGCTAGTTGGGCCCCAAGGACCCTCAGGATTCAAGGTGACCTAATCCCCCAACTTAAAACGCACCACGGGGCTCGTTTGCACAGTGGTGAAGGGAGGGGGCGGGGCCTCAGGTGACATGTGCGCAAACACGCCCTGTGGTGCGTTTTAAGTTGGGGAATTAATTCCTTTGAATCCTGAGGGACCCTGGGGGCCAACTAGCCCACCAGGTACCTTCAGTAAGCACAACAGAGTTGCGTTGCAGAGAGGTGAAAAAGGTGCGTGGCCTCGGAACGCCTCTCTGCAACTCAGCTCTGTGGTCCTAACTGTAGGTACCTGGGGGGGTAGTTGGGCCCCAGGGACCCTCAGAATTCAAGGGGACTTAATCCCGCAACTTAAAACGCGCCACGGGGTGCGTTTGCACACATGTCACCTCAGGCCCCCTCCCTTCACCACTGTGCAAACGCGCCCTGTAGCGCGTTTTAAGAGGTAGTTTTAATCCCCTGCCCTATTATGTACTAGGGACTTGCAGAGGAGGTCATGCTAATCACAGGGGTACCCCAACGCATAGTGTTCCTTAGTGTATGTAGGTGTTTTCACTGTATTCTAAGTGTCTTTTAGCATAGCACTGGCTCTGGTTAGTCAGAGTCAGTTACCACCAGTACCCGTCTGAAAAAGTTGTGGGCACAGGATGATTTTGCAACAAGGCCTCTTTCTGCTCCTCTGTTGGTTCTTTCTGCACATCTTTTGCTTCTTTCTGTGCGTTTTTTCTTCTTTCTTCACATGTCCTACCTCTGTAGGCATAGTTAGAAACTAGCATTTAAAAAACCTTTGAAATTCACTTAAAAAATCATAGGTTTCAGGCACGTTATAGTTAGAAATTAGCATTTAAAAACCTTTGAAATTCACTGAAAAAACCATAGGTTTCAGACACGTTATAGTTAGAAATTAGCATTTAAAAACCTTTGAAATTCACTGAAAAAACCATAGGTTTTAGGGACAGTTATAGTTAGTTGGACATTTCACTCGTACAAAACCATAGAAATTCCCCCGTTATAGTTAGTTCAGCTAACTATAACTCGCGCCCCGCAATGCACTGCTGATGACGTCACATATTACATCACTCATGACATGGTCAGTGACATCACTGATGACATCACTGATGACATCTCAAATGACATCACTGATGACATCATCCATGTGATAATTTCATGCATCTTCTCACACCCTAATATAACTTTTGATACACCCACTCTAAATTACAGACTGCCATTCTCAAAACCATAGACACTCCAACACCAAAAACTACATACCCACTCACTGATTCTTAGGTCTACACACACATCCACTCACTCACCCGTACAGTCACTCATACTTAGTCACTCAGTACAGGACTATCTTATGCACTCATACACCTATATAAACACTCACACACCGCCACTCATCCATAGAGGTACTCACACACCTAGTCAGTCATGCAAAAAACTTAATCACACACCCATTTACTCACCTATACAGTTATACACACACCAGCTCACTTACTCATACAAATACTAGCACATTCTTACACTCTTATACAATCACTGATACAAGTACACACTCATCCATACAGCCACTCTCACAATCACACACTCTCACTTATAGCCATTTATATACTCCAACACACATATATACTGCCTTTCACATATGTAGTTACTCACACATGTACCACTGAGATATTCATTCAATCACTAACACACCCATACACACACTCACCCACCCATACAGTCCATCACAGATGCACTCTTGAAACCATGCACCCAGTGAATCACCAACTCACACATCTATGCACAGAGTCACACACACCCCACCCACACAAACACTCAGGCACCCATACAGATACTCAGACAATCAATCAATAACCCATGTAGACACTCATGTAGCTATTCAGAAAGCCATGCAGCCGCTTACAAACCAACAGACAGACGGTTACAGACATTCACACAGTTTAGTCACTAACCCATGCATTCAGTAAGATACATTTAATCACTCACTTGTAGAGTCAGTCACTCACGTACTAAATCATCCATTCAGACACTTATACACCCACTCATTCTTCAATACGCCTTTCCCTATATATATTAAACATATTTAAACTTTACAGAAACACACAGTCACTGGATGATGTCATCAGTGATGTCATTTGAGATGTCATCAGTGATGTCATCAGTGATGTCACTGACCATGTCATGAGTGATGTAATATGTGACGTCATCAGCAGTGCATTATGGAGCGCGAGTTATAGTTAGCTGAACTAACTATAACGGGGGAATTTCTATGGTTTTGTACGAGTGAAATGTCCAACTAACTATAACTGTCCCTAAAACCTATGGTTTTTTCTGTGAATATATATATATATATATATATATATATATATATATATATATATATATATATATATATATATATATATATATATATATTCTTCTTTATTTTATTTTTCCCTGAAAAACAGAAAGGTTAAAAGGACGTTCTAGTTTGGTGAAAATGTCACTAAAAACCTACCATTTTAAACTAACAAAACCACTGAAATTCATCAGTTAGAGTAATCTCAAGTAACTGTAACTCGAGCCCTAAAGTAACTGTAACTCCCTCCCCCGCCATGCACAGTTTGTCATCAATGAGATAATTTAAAATATTGCAGTGATGTTATGAATGATGTCATAGAACATGTAGCGAGTGGTGTAATATGTAAGGTCATAGGCAGTGCATGGCAAGGGTACGAGTTATAGTTATTTTAGGACATCAGCTATGATTACTTCAGAATTTCAGTGGTTTTTGTTAGTTTAAAAAGTTTGTTTTAAGTAACATTTTCACCTAAGTATAACGTCCCTTTAACCTTTGTTTTCTTCGGTCAGTTTTTTGCTAATGTAAACTAAGATATAATTACAGTTCCCAACTATAACATCACTTTAACCTTTGTTTTTTTCAGTGAAATTTTTTTTAAAAGTTTTAAAAGGGTTTTATTTGATGAAAAGATACAACATAATACAATAAAAGAAAATACATATCATAAGCATAGAACAATAATGCTAGATAATGGGGGGAGGGGAGGGAAGAAGAAAGGGGGAATAAAAGGGGGACAGAAGAACGAAAAATGGAAGGGGAAGATAAAATTTACACTAGTATTATAAGCAAAAACAACAGTAATGAATGAATGTTCCTACTGCACTAAATTAGCATACAACCATAGGAGGTAATTATTTAAAACAACAATATTTGTAAAGTCAAGGGGGCTTGGACACTTCCTCAGTGTATGGGTTATGCGAAGGTGTCTTTTTAGCTGATACTTTTAAGAAATCGGTGACAGGTAACCAAAGTAGGTCTCTTTTAATAGCAAGCGTGATGGGATGTACATAGGCTCTATCTAATCTATGGTTATAGCACACTCCATATCAGCATGCCTGAAAAGACACAGCAGATGTATCTTTCCATGACTTAGTAATTTGTTGAAAAGCAGCAGCTACGAGTAAATCAATAATACATATATCAGAAGAATGAGATGACCAAACCTCGGAGATGCTTCCTAGAAAAATATGGGAAAAAGAGAAAGCAATATGTGTGTGACAAATAGTATTGATTTGTTGCCAAACTCGGGTCCAAAAGATATGAATGGCTGGGCATTCAAATAACATATGTTTGAGGTCTGCTGGTGAGACAGTACAAGACCAACAAGTAGAGGGGATATCAGGGTCAATATTATGTAATTTAGCTGGGGTGATCAGAAGTCTATTGTAAATAAAAAAAACAAAGTTTGGGTGGTATTTGCTGCATAAGAAAACTTCCTTATTTTAGTCCAGATTTTATTCCATACTGGAATAGGAAAAGATTCTCCCAAATCAGTTTCCCAACTACATTCTACTTCTAATTTATCACGAGTAATGGGAATATCCATTAAGTTTTTATAGATGTGAGACGCGGAAGGAGAGTTACATAAAATCGATCTTATGGTATGAGGTGAAGGAGTAAGTGTGGGGTTAGAGGATAGAGCATTATAAGAGACTTGAGCTACCGCCATCAAGGACATATATTTGGATTGATATGAAGAGGGAAGAGAAAGCGGGATTGATTTATTGAAAAGGGAATACAAATACCATCTTGAAAAAGCTGATGAGTCCATTTAAGGCCGTAAGCTAACCAATCTTTCCAGAAAATAAATCTGTTGTTAAATTTGATATATTTATTATACCAAATTGGTGAATTTAAAAACTGTGTACGATCATCTTTCGCAGATGAGAAGAGTGATTTTACGAGCATTTTTCAGAATAGGAAAAGACAGCGATAAGGGAATATGAGAAAGGGAAATATATTCCTCAAAGGAAAATGGATGAAAAAAGGACTTTTCAACTTCTACCCACAAAGGGCAAAGTGTAGAGTCATTCTCATTATCAGACAATAGAAAAGAAGACTGTGAAAATCCGGAAAATTACCTCCTCCCATATGTTTAGGTTTTTTAAGTTTACAAAGAGACATTCTAGCTTTTTTATTATGCCATAAAAACTTCGAGTGAATACTATATATGTTCTTGTAGAAAGACTTAGGAATATTAATCGGAATGTTGGATAAATAGAACAATATTACAGGAACTGGCAACATTTTTATAGTATCTAGTCTACCCCACCATGATAAATATAAGGGGTGCGATCGCGACATAGAAACAATTAATGTTGATTGTAATTCCTTTAGATTTGAAGCAACAGTATCTTTAATAGAAGCATTGAACCACAGCCCAAGATATTTAATTTTATTTGAATTCCAGTGAAAGGACGAAGATAAAAAATCAGCATGAAAACAGAGTTTGTTCAATGGAAGGATTTCGCATTTATCAGCATTTAATTTATAACCTGAGACAAGAGCAAAATCATTCAACTCTGACAGAAACACTGGCAAGGAAGATTGTGGGTTTGAAATAAATAATAAGATGTCGTCCGCATAAACTGAAAGTTTTAAATGATTGACTCCATACGGGAATCCTTTAATATCTTTATTCAGTTGAATTTTTATTAAACAAGGTTCCAGGGCAAGGATAAATAATAGCGGAGATAACGGGCACCCTTGCCGAACTCCTCTATGAAGGGGAAAGGAAGGAGGTACACGTCCATTAGCTAGAAAAAAAGATCTGGGAGAGGAATATAATAGAGAGACATAATTAATAAATTTTGGGCCAAAGCCAAACCAAGCAAGTGTTGAGAAAATAAAGGGCCAACTGACTCTATTGAACGCCTTTTCCGCGTCCAGTGAAATTGCTGCTAACGATTTTTTATATGACTTAGATTTACTTAAGACATTAAAAAACAATCGCATATTATCAGATAAATGCCGCCCTTTAATAAAGCCACATTGTTCTTTCCCAATCAAGTGGGGTAATAAACAATCCAAACGAAGGGCAAGTATTTTCACAAATATTTTATAATCTAAATTGATTAAAGAGATGGGTCTATAATTTTTACACAATGTATGATCTTTGTTTTCTTTAGGGAGGAGACAAATTAAAGCCTCCTGAAAAGATCCTCCTGATTTCTGAGTTGAGATAAAATATAAAAATAGTTGATGTAATTTGGGAAGAAGGATCTTGGAAAAGTGTGCGTAAAATTTGATGGTGAAACCATCAGGTCCTGGAGCTTTTCCTTTTTTAATAGATTGAATAGCAGTGAGAATGTCATTAATTTGAATATCGTCTTCTAAGGAAGAGAGATCCACATCAAGAGAAGAAGGAGGAGTAATAGAGGATAAATAATGAGCAATATCATTCTGTTGAGGAGGAGATTCAGGAGTATAGAGGTTTTGATAAAAATGTGTAAATTCTAAAAGAATATCTTCATTTTTATGAACTATAGTATTGGCCGAAGTTAAAATTGATTCAATTTTAGTGCGTTCTTTTTTAATTTTAAGATAGTTGGCAAGAAGTTTCACAGCCTTATTTTGAGCACCATAATATTTGGCACTAGATCTAAGTAGATATAAGTTAGCGGATTCAGTTGAAAGTTTACTAAAGGCAAATTTGGCTTTGATAAGTTCATTCAAGTCAGATTGGGCTTTTGTAGAATAAAAGGAAAGTTCTAATTGCTTAATACGTGAGTTAAGTAAGTGTATGGTCTGAGAGGAAGATTTCCGTTTCTGAGCTACAAAAGAAATGATGAAGTCTCTAGAAGCAGCTTTAAAGGTGTCCCAAATAAGTTGAGGAGAAGCATGTGGGGATTCATTTTCTATAAAAAAAAAGTGTCTGCAAATTTCTGAAAAGCAAGTGTAAACTTAGGGTCCACAAGAAGGGAGTGGTTAAATCTCCATCTTCTAACTCCTTCAATGGGGGAAGTAAATCTAAATCCAAGGAGACAGGAGCATGATCTGAAATTAATATAGAACCTATGTCAGAATGGGAAATATGTTGTGTAAGGGCTTTAGAAATAAATAAATAATCTATACGAGATTGAGAGAAATGAACAGGAGAGAAATAAGTATATTCTTGAAGAGTGGGGTGACATAATCTCCAAGCATCAAGGAGGGATCTTTGAGCTATAGTAGATGTGAATTGAGTGTGTATAGCAGAGGGAATAAATTTAGCATTAGAACGTCTATCAATAAAGGGGTCAACAACCATATTGCAGTCTCCACCAACTATCAGATAATCATCAGTATAAACCATTAATTTAGATAAAATCTGGGGCCAAAAGAGCTTATCAGGATTAGTGGGTGCATATAAATTAAAACTAGTCAAAGGAATCTTGTTGACTAGTAAAGAAACTGAAACCCATCTGCCTTCAGTGTCTGCATCTTGATGTACAAGTTGGATATCCAAACGTTTATGACAGAGAACAGCCACACCATTTTGTTTCCCAGAACCAGGAGACGCAAAGATATGACCCACCCATTGTCGCCGAAGCTTGGATATCTCTTTATGTGTCACATGAATTTCTTGCAATAAAACTATATCACCTTTCAACCCAGCAATGTGCGCTAAAACCCGTTGACATTTTATAGGTGATCCCAGACCTTTAACATTCCAAGATATAACTTTTAATAACATCTAAATATACAAAACAATTAATAAAGCTTGGCATGAATAACTGCAGTTAGCAAAATACATTAATGCAATATAAGTAACTTTTCCCAGTAAGAGGAACACAGTAGAGTAACAGTATAGATGAATAAGATATGAAACAGGAACATAGCTACAAAAAGTCAAGAAATGAGCAATAATAGAAGGAAAAGGGGGGAGCCAGCAAGAGGAAAAGGAAAAGGAAGAGGGAAAGGAAGAAGAAATTAGAATATATATGATGAGATGGGAAAAAGAACCAGATAAGAAGTATATGGTAGGAGAGATAAGCTGGAAAAGGACAGAACAGAGAGAAGATGAGAGAAAAACAAAAAGACATACCACAAACATTTAATGAACACGGGATGGTGGAGCCACATAAGGAAGATGGCACAGCCAAGCGGGAGACCCCAGGACGAAGACGGGAAAGGGAGACATCATCCAGGTGAATGAGAGATCACATATCAGGAAACCACGACAAACCACACCTGACAGTAAAAAAGAATTGGTTATAAGAGGTACAACAAGGCAACAGTAAAATATGACAAGATCAGGAGAACGCAAATAACGACAAATATTAAAGGAACAGTCAAATTATCGATGAACGAGGAACATCCATGTTTTCTTCTTTGCAGGTATCCAAAAAATGTTGTAGGAGAGCAGGATCCTCATAGTTAGTGGTTTTATTGTTATAAGTCACCTTGAAGAGGCAAGGATAGAACAAACCATATCTAGCATTCAAACTTCGAAGAGCAGGCCTCATGTCCAAAAACTTCTTCCATCGGTCCACTGTCGCTTTGACATAATCTTGAGCGAAGAAAAGATTGGATCCTTGCCAGAAAATGTTCGCCTTATGCCTGGCAGCTTGTAAGACCTTAAGCAAATCGGTGTAATCCCAAAAATTTAAAATAACACCTCTTGGTTTAGTTGAAGAAGATAGTGTTTGTGGGCTTTGCCCCAAGCGATGTGCTCTTTAAATATTCAATGGTGGAGACTCAGGAAAACCAAGAAGACTCGGAAGAAAAGACTGAAAGAAGGAGAGAGGATCTGAACCTTCAAGTCCTTCCGCAAGGCCATAAATTCGTAAGTTGTTACACCTATTACAATTTTCAAGGTTTTCCACTTGTTGTTTAAGATGTGAAATCTCCATATGCACAGAAGGCACTTGACTGGTGACAGCCTGAACAGAGTCCACTCGTCTCTCTAAGTGATTAACTTTTTGCTCCATATGTGACCATTTGTCATCAAGACTTTGGAGACGAATATTTGTTTCTTCCATGTAAGGTTTGAGAGCACGTATTTCCTCAAGGATTAACTCCATAGATATTGATGATGGAGCGATGGAAGGAGAGGGTGGGTTTTTCTTGACACGTTTACCTGACACAGATGCTGAGGCGGAGGGTATTTTAGATGTTGGTTTAGAAACATTGCAAGGTGTAATGGGTGTCGTACCACCTGTGACAGAATGACCAGATTCCAAGTCCTCCATGTTCTCCTGTAGAACGCTGAAAGGATTATAGTCCTCTAACGGAGTATAGTCAAGAGGTGGAACACCACTACGAGTAGAACGCGCTTTTGCCATAAAATATATAGTGTCATGAACACCCTCGTGGATAAATTAAAAGGAGCAGTATACACTGTCTAGAGAAATCAGGAGTTCAAGAAATACCCCTATAAAGGCATCTTCAGATGATAGTGAGAACCATACATAACTTGTGAGGAGAAAACATAAATTTTGTCATGAAAACTAGCTTTCCCAAAGCCAGCATTTACCAGGGAGCATGTGGGCTGATAAATAGATAAAAACGCTTGAGGCTTTTGTGCAACATGAGGGAGAGGCTCCTGAGGTATCTGAGCGGCGAAAATACAAAATGGCGGACGCAAGTACCGAGACGCGGCCGAAAGGGAGAAGAAAATGCAGTCAGCGCTCACCCCGGCCACTCGTAGATGATTCAAAATGCGCAGCAGGACCTCATCTCCAAATCGTGGGCGGTTTGAGGTCTGGACAACAGGTATTATCGCCTGGAGGACACCAGTCCCCTCACACCGTCACGGAGCTCCACGCAAGGGCGGCCATCTTCGTTGGTGCCGAAATCACGCCCCTCGAAATTATGTTTTTTTTAAAAGTAAAGTAACATTTTATTACTGTATGTAAAGCCAACCCCAGCCATGTGCGGGCTATGTCCAACCCCCACGGGCAGCCAACCCCTGTCGCACATGCCCATCTGGCATGCCCAGCGTGCCATTGGCCTCACAGGTCCTGGCCACACTCAGGCAGACTTACTGAGTTTGTCAAAGAGTCACACCACCAAAATATAAAAAGTGAGCCTATTGCCTTTAAAAATGGGTGAGCATATATAAAGCAGATCTATCATCTTCCTCCTAAAATCACCAATAGATTTAATCTAATGTATATTTCAATAATTCATCCAATACAGTGTTTAATAACAGTGAACATTATAAAAACGTTCATTAAAGTTTTAATTAAAAACCATGTCTGTGAGTCTTTCTTTTAACATAATTTTTATTATTGCATATTGTGGGCTAAAAAATGTTAAAAGAAAGATTCAGATATATAAATATATATATATGTATATATATATTATCTACTGGCGGTCGCCAGTAGATAGTTATAGTTACAACCTATTATCCATAGGAAATCCGCGACATTCTATTTGAAATAACGTTGGCGCCGGTTGACGAATCTTCGTGAAAGTTTCCAACTTGTTGGGGCGCTCCGCTCCGCTCCTACCCTGAAAGTCTCGGGGTGATACGTGAAGCGGGGGCCGAGAAAAAGGGGGTCCCAAAACGCGTTTTCCCCATTCATTTTTCTATAGGAACCTTTAGTCGCAGCTACAGCCCGAACTGCTGAACGGAATTACACCAAATTTGGCAAAGAGGTAGTCCTTGGTTCAGACTGGTGCCTTTTGCTTAAATGGTGTAAATCCGTTCAGTAGTTCCTGAGAAAATCAAAAGTAAAAGTACATATATATCTATGGGCGCGTTGGATACGCGTACCCTCAGCGCACCCTGCGCGCACCGTCCCGATCACGAGCTGCATGCTAATTGGCTGTCAGCTGGCTGTCAACATTCCGATTCAGGAAGTGTTGGCAGCCATTTTGTCCCTCGGTAGAACCGAGGGACAGAAACAAGTGCGCAAGCGCAAAAGGGGGCAGGGTAGAAACACCCTGACCCCCTAGGTCTGCTCAGGGGTCCCACAAGGACCCCCTGGGCAGAAAAAGATATATTTTTTTTTTAAATCGTCGGGATGCGCTTAGGGTGCGCGTATCCCGCCGAGAAAAAAAAGAAACAAGTGTGCAAAACGCACAAAGGGGGCAGGGTAGAAACACCCTAACCCCTAGGCCTGCTCAGGGGTCCCACAAGGACCCCTGGGCAAAAAAGCATTTTTTTTTAAAAAATCGGCAGGATGCGCTCAGGGTGCGCGAATCCTGCCGGAAAAAAATCGAGCGCGGTCTCCCGCGCTCGACTGTATTTTGCCCCGGGTGGCCCAAGTCCCGGGGGCATGCTGGGGGGGTTTATTTTATGTATGGGGGCCTCAAGGGCCCCCAAGCCCCGGGGACCGCCACCCCCGGGGCTTTCTTTTAAAAATGGTGCGGGAGGGCTCTGAGCCCTCCCGCACCGTCCCGGGGGACCACCACCTCCCGGGGCTTTTTAAAAAAATTAAACAACCTGTGTGGGGGCTCCAGCCCCCACACGCCCGGGACCGCCACCTCCCGGGGCACTAACAAATTAAAATGGGGGTCCGTTTTGGACCCCGAAGCCCCGGGGACCACCACCTCCCCGGGGCTGTGCTGATGTAGGGAGGGGGGCCGCGCGGCCCCCTCCTGGAAGCCCTTGATGGCCCTGGGGACCACCACCCCCCAGGGCCGGCTCCTGCAGTGTCCCGGGGTGCCTACCCCCGGGACACTGTAGTTTGCTATGGCAGGACGGGAGCCTCGCGGCTCCTGTCCTGCCATAGCAAACTGCTTTGGATATTGGAAGAGAGAGCAGGAAACCTGCTCTCTCTTCCAATATCCAAAGCGATTGCTTTTCCACATGGGGAGCAGCATGTCAGCTGCTCCCCATGTGGAACAGCAATGCCGGCTCCCAAGGGACGTGGGGAGCCGGCGGGACTGTGGGGGATTGGGGACCCCCACAGTCCCCAACGGAGAGGGCCAGCCCCGGGGGATGGGGTCCCCGGGGCAAGTAGTGGCCCGGGAGGGGGCCACGCGGCCCCCTCCCCAAAAAAGAGCAAAAAAAATTTTAAAAAAGGAAAGGCCGGCCCCGGGGGATGGGGTCCCCGGGGCCTTAAAATGGCCAGAGGAGGGGGCCACGCTGCCCCCTCAAAAAAAAAAAATATAGAGGCCATGCCCCGGGGGATGGGGTCCCCGGGGCCAATACAGGCCAAGGGAAGGGGGCCACGCGGCCCCCTTCCCGTTTTTTTTAAAGGTAATTTTAAAAGGGGTAAGGCCCTGGGGGATGGGGTCCCCAGGGCCCAAAAAAGAAAAAGGAAGGGGGCCACACAGCCCCCCTTCAGGGAGAAAAAAAAAAATTAAAAACGATCGGGCCCGCAGGCCCCGCCCCTTCCTTCACCACTCTGCAAACGCGCCCCTGGCGCGTTTGCAGAGGGGAACGACTCCCCTTGAATACTGGGGGTCCCTGAGGGCCAACTAGCCCACCAGGTACCTCCAGTATGCGCCAGGGGCTGCCTTGCAGAGAGGTGTACAGAGGCCACGCCCCTTTTACACCTCTCTGCAACGCAGCTCTGTGGCGCTTTTGGAGGTATATGGTGGGCTAGTTGGACTCCGGGGACCCTCAGGATTCAAGGGGACTTAATCCCCCAACTTAAAACGCGCCACGGGCGCGTTTGCACAGTGGTGAAGGGAGGGGCGGGGCTTCAGGTGACATGTGTGCAAACAGGCCCCGTGGCGCGTTTTAAGATGGGGAATTAAATCCCCTTCAATCCTGAGGGTCCCTGGGGGCCAACTAGCCCAACAGGTACATCCAGAAAGCGCCACAGAGCTGCGTTGCAGAGAGGTGTAAAAGGGGTGTGGCCTCTCTACACGTCTCTGCAACACAGCCCCTGGCGCATATTGGAGGTTCCTGGTGGGCTAGTTGGCCCCTAGGGACCCTCAGGATTCAAGGGGACTTAATCCCCCAACTTAAAACGCGCAACGGGGCGCGTTTGCACAGATGTCACCTGAGGCCCCGCCCCCTCCCTTCACCATTGTGCAAATATTCCTCTAAAATCAGCCGAAATACGAATTCCGATTTACTCACCTGTTATCAGGAGAGACCTCAGTGCTGCATCTTTCAGCCCAGTACTGGTCCTGAAAAGTAATTTTAACCGTACTTACCGGTAACTTGAATTTCCTTCATAGGCTAACATTGACTGGTTTCACTTGGAAATTCTTCTAAGTGTGGAGTTTTGGAACTTTAAAATATTCCTCTAAAATCAGCCGAAATACGAATTCCGATTTACTCACCTGTTATCAGGAGAGACCTCAGTGCTGCATCTTTCAGCCCAGTACTAATCCTCAAAAGTAATTTTAGCCGTACTTACCAGTAACTTGAATTTCCTTGCATAGGATATCATTGCCTGCTTTTTGCTGAAAAAGTTTCTAAGTGTTGATTTTGGAACTTTAAAATATTCCTCTAAAATCAGCCGAAATACGAATTCCGATTTACTCACCTGTTATCAGGAGAGACCTCAGTGCTGCATCTTTCAGCCCAGTACTGGTCCTGAAAAGTAATTTTAACCGTACTTACCGGTAACTTGAATTTCCTTCATAGGCTAACATTGACTGGTTTCACTTGGAAATTCTTCTAAGTGTGGAGTTTTGGAACTTTAAAATATTCCTCTAAAATCAGCCGAAATACGAATTCCGATTTACTCACCTGTTATCAGGAGAGACCTCAGTGCTGCATCTTTCAGCCCAGTACTAATCCTCAAAAGTAATTTTAGCCGTACTTACCAGTAACTTGAATTTCCTTGCATAGGATATCATTGCCTGCTTTTTGCTGAAAAAGTTTCTAAGTGTTGATTTTTGGAACTTTAAAATATTCCTCTAAAATCAGCCGAAATCCGAATTCTGATTTACTCACCTGTTATCAGGAGAGACCTCAGTGCTGCATCTTTCAGCCAAGTACTGATCCTCAAAATTGATTTTAACCGTACTTACCGGTAACTTGAATTTCCTTCATAGGCTAACATTGACTGGTTTCACTTGGAAATTCTTCTAAGTGTGGAGTTTTGGAACTTTATAATATTCCTCTAAAATCAACCAAAGTACGAATTCCAATTTACTCACCTGTTATCAGGAGAGAACCCAGTGCTGCATCTTTTAGCCCAGCACTGACCCTGAAAAGTAATTTTAACCGTACTTACCAGTAACTTATATTTTCTAACATAGGAATCCATTGTCTGGTTTTCAGCAGAAAACTTTCAAAGTGTCGATTTTCACAAACTACAAATATTCCTTAAAAATCGCCTGTATGACTTAAATGCATTCATTCAACTGTTTACAGGAGATGCACCAGTGCTGGATCCAGGATCCAAAACTGAGTAAGAAAAAGTAACGATAACAGTTTTTACCTGCTAAGTGAATTTCCTTCCATAGGATAACATTGGTGATTCTATGAGAAAAAGTTTCTAAGTGTCAACTTTTAAAGTACAATAATATTCCTTAAAAATCACGACTGTAACTAAAACGCTTTTACTCAACTGTTTACAGGAGATGTGCCAGGACTGAATCTAGGATCCAGTCAGGTGGTTAGAAAAGTAATCCATAAAGTAACTAATTGCATTTAACTAGAAATTCACATTGAGCTGAATGTTGCATTGTGTTTGAAAATGTGTTGCACATTGCAACAACTGTAACTACTGTACTTAAAAGTCTATTGCCTATGTGCAAAGTATTTAAACTAAAGTAATTCATTCTGAGAAAGTATTTTTTGTAATGTAATGTATAATGTAATTACAATGTAATTTAAATAATAAAATATGTAAAAAAAAATTGTTTCTAAAAATGTAGTAAATCAGTATTTTAAAAATTTATATAACAATTAATACATTTAAAAATTGTCATTTACAAAACCTTTGAAATTCACTGAAAAAACCGTAGGTTTCAGACATGTTATAGTTACAAATTAGCATTTAAAAAACCTTTGAAATTCACTGAAAAAACCATAGGTTTCAGGGACGTTATAGTTACAAATTAGCATTTAAAAAACCTTTGAAATTCACTGAAAAAACCATAGGTGTGTTGGAGTATATGTCATCAGTGATGTCACTGACCATGTCATGAGTGATGTAATATGTGACGTCATCAGCAGTGCATTGCGGGGGCGTGAGTTATAGTTAGCTGGACTAACTATAACGGGGGAATTTCACGGGTTTTGTACGAGTGCAATGTCCAACTAACTATAACTGTCCCTAAAACCTATGGTTTTTTCAGTGAATATATATATATATATATATATTAAATAAAACTAACATGTCTCTGAGTCTTTCTTTCAATGTTTTCCAGCCCCTAAAATGCATCCATAAATGCAACCACAAGAACGTCTTGTACTCCAGCTGAATTGCATAAAGATCAAGCTACGAGTGCTTAACAAAATATGGTAAGTTCTCTCGGGCCATGCATTTAATGACCCAGGAGACTCATTGTTTTCTTTTTATGTTGCTAGGGGGCTGCTGCTCTCCCTGCAGCCACCCACAACATTCATAAAGGCTTATTGGTGCCCCTCCTTTTTCTAGGGGGACTGCCAAGCTAAAGTAAAGGTAAACAAAAAAGCCCTTGCATGGCATTATGGGGCGCTCCTTTGAGGAGCAGTGAATATTAGATGAACGGCTCCTGCATACTCATGTATTATTCATTTTGGTGCCCTGGTTGCTTGGACATCCTTTTTTATAATTATTGGGAAGGGGCCCTATTATTTTTGAAAAAAGGCACATGTGGCCCCCCTGACCCTTCACGGGCCTCGGGAACCCCATCTCAAGGGCCTTTTTTTATTTTAAGTGGAGGGGTCATGCAGTCCCCCTCTCTGAGCCACTACAGGCCCTGGTAATTTCATCCCCCAGAGCCTTTATGTTTTTAAGAGGAAAGGTGTGCACAGCTCCCCACTCTGAGCCAATATTGGCCGCGGGGACCCCAATTCCCAGCATCTTAAGTCGGTGCCCTGGTGCCCAACCTGGGCACCCACAAAACACATTAAGGCTCATTACAATGTCAGGCGGACCACCGTAGCTGTCTGAAAGCACCTGACCTTAGGTTGACGGTTCTAACCTCAGTATTTGAATGTGACCACCCTAAGGGCGGTCTAAAACATCCATTTTATAATGGCAGCTTGTGCAGGCGGGTGAAAAGGCCTGCAGCATAAGCTGCAATTGTAAAATGGATGTTTTTAAACATCCCTGCACCATGTGGCAGGCACCATAGGTGCCCCCCAGGCCTCAAGGCAAAGGGCCAGGGGGGAAGAGGGCCCCCAAAGACACTTTTCAACACCCTTTTCATGTCGGAAAGGCCGATTTAAAAAGGCTGTCGGAAAGTGCCATCATAATCCTGATGGCGGAGCTGAGCCTGGCTCCGCCGTCATTAGGGGATTATGGTGGTTTCCAATGCTCTGACAGGCTCCTTGAGCCCATTGAAGTACGTCAGAATCCCCATGCAGGTTTCACTCCGATCGCCATCATTCTAATACGGTGGCTGGACTGAAACCTACGAGTGGAAAGCCTCCGACAGCCAGTCGGAGACTTTCCGCCTAACATCGTAATCGGGCCCTGTGTTGGGGCCACGGGAGGAGCCTTGCATCCTACCAATGTTTCCATCCCTGAGGCCTTAGGGATAATTCACCATATTTCAGAGAAGCTGCTGCTCTGTCTAAAAGACTCACAGATTTCCAAAATGGTTAGTATCTTGTGCTTTAAAAATGGCTTGGTACTGCTCACAGGAATCATTACTTGCCACAAAAACAGCAGCACTACCGAACGTGTGGCTTGAGCCACCTCGTTCAGTTCAACATCTAACAAAATCCCCAAGATTGTTAAAAAAACATTGGAACATTTTACCCACATGTGGGTCGGTCAATGAACCCTATCTTTTCTCTTTTCATAGAGGGAGAAACATACGTGACCACCTGGTTAAGGCTATAACTTGGAAACCTAAACCGACTACAACAGCCGCCTGTAGATGCCACAACTGCTCGGTTTGTGACCAAATCGTAGATAAAAGCATGATTCAACGCAAGGAACTAAATGCCCTTTGGTGGCACATTTTACCAGTCTGTCTCATTCAGAAATGTAATTTGTATAGCATGTGATTGACCATGTGAAATTGCCTCCTAGAGGAGGCAATACACGATGTATGATGTGCACGAAGTATGAAGTAAGAATTTAACTGATGTGAGTCCAAAAGAAGTATTGAATGCTCAGCAACTACCACAGGTCTGAATACCCTGGATGAATGGAACTCACTCATTTAGGCATACATTTAATTAATTTTTTCTTTCATTGCAGTGACCCTGCTCCTCGTTGGGTTTTTTACCATGTATAATTATTTGGTCGCCCTGTTTCACTTTAAATACAGATTTCTATGAGGTATGCTATCATTCTTAGGAATATAGATGTTGACAAAATTACTATCTTTCATGATGATCATATTTTTTCCAGCCCTTTCATTTGCCCTCAACAACGGATCGATTCAGTTTAATGCAAGTTTTAAGCCTATATCGCCTTCTTCATATACAATTTTACTTTTATTTATTTTTCCTTAGCTGGTCCTTTGTCTTTACAAACTGGGGTGTGATTTTCTAATCTCAGTTTCTGCCCTAGTTAATCTGACATAATCTTTGTATTGATAGCGATGTCAGGACAGTACATTTGAATTTTGATTATTGTTAGAATTGTTGTTTGTTTTTCTTGTTCATCACCAGAGAATCATTCTTCCAAGGTTTGTGCATGAGTTGGCCTTTTCCAAGCCTCAGGGTGTGCTATTTGTTATCTTACTTTTTATTTAAACATTTCTTTATTTGATTTTTAAGACGTTTATATCTAGTATAAAGCATATTGCTGGCACTCTGCTTATGACAGTGTGGTTGCCCAAAGCGCAGTTGCCTGCAAAAATGTCAAGCAATTAAAACAATATTTTGCAAATACATCACTTGGTTCAGCCCAGTCCATTGTTTAGCTCAATGGGAAAGCAAGGACAGTAAAACAATTGTAGCAACTAGGCAACTGTTTTAGAACATGAATAGCTGGTCACACATCAAATTACTATGGAGTCTAGATGCAGGTACAAGCACATGTCCATATCACTGTACATAGAATCATGACATTTACAATCCAAGTGCTGTTTTTTACCTTCCTACTACCTAGAATTGAAAAACAAGTGAAGTTATCAACAAGAAAAAGGCAATTAACTTACCTCCACATAGAAATTATGTTTGTAAGATAGATTTTGAATCAGGTGCACACTTTCTTTGTAGTCAAGTGTATACTTCCACAGAGAAAGAGATAGAATATTTCAGGCAGTATCTAGTTGGAAATGTTACCAATGGTTTTATTAGACTCTTACAGTCTCCAGCTTCTTCACCATTATTTTTTGTAAGCTAGAAAGGCTGTGAGTTGAGGATGTGTATAGTTTACAGCGCCATCAATTGCATTTCTATGAAAAATCATTATGCCATGCCTCTAATATCTCCCTTATTAGATTAAATCAGAAATGTCAAAACATTCACCAGGTTGGGATGAAAAGGAGGTTATAATCTAATGTGAATCTGAGAGGGTGATAAGTGGAAGTTTTAATTGCTCAAATATCAAATCATGCCTTTTGGACTCTGTAATACACTTGCACCGCAGATCAAATGTTAATACAGTGGTGCAATGCTTAAGGGAGCATCATCTTTTTGCTAAAGATGGATAAATGCCTTTTTTCACTTCTACTTGGAGTTTTGGCAATACCTCATTACACTAAAGGGTATCAATATATATGAAAACAAAAGTATTTGTCAAATTTCAATGGGATACACTAATTTAATTTAAGACAAATCAGAGATTTTTGGACTTTGCCAATTTCTATAGCAGGTTTATTCATCAGTTTTCTTAAATTGGAATCCCCATTATTAAGTTACTGCAGAAAGGATTACCTTTTATTTGGTCAATCTAAGGTGATCAGGCATTTTGTTTTTTGATTAAACGTTCTTTGAATGCTTCATTTCCGCAACGCCCTCATGTAGAATGTCCTTTCATTGGAGGCACAGATGATTCTTACTATGCAATGGGATGTGCTCAAATACTGGCTAGTTTCCAGTAGCTTATTTGTCTAAAAAAAATTCACCAGCAGAGCTAAAATAAACTATCACTGACACAACTGTTGACCACAAAAAAGATATTTTAAATAATGGAGACTATTGGGGCTATTCAGAAATGTAACTTACACTTGTGAGTAATTCACATGTGTAATTTACTATTACACTCTTGAGTAACTTTGCTACTTTTAGTTGTGCACAAGATCTGAAAGCAAAGTTACTCAAAAATGTAGACTTACATGCTCTGCCACCTGAAAAAGAGTGGTGTCAAATTTTGAAGTGTAAGTTACTACTGCCAAAAAGAAACAGCAGTACGTCCAGCACCACACAAGGCCAACTACTGGTATTGTAACAACCTCTCTTAGAAATTAATGGAAATAATAAAATGGAGAAAATAAAACTCAATACTAATTAATGTTGTCATAATAAATTATTTAAAATAGTTTAAAATATCAATAAATATAATGTAATGTTAAACAATTTGAAAACATTTATTATTTAATCATAAACGAATAATTTTCATTAAAATACCATTAAACCACTTTTAATGAATTCTGTATATCACTTTAAATAGATATTAATGCATAATAACAGTCATCTTTTACTATTTCTGGGAATTTATTTTTTAATTTAAACCAGCTAAATCATTTTAGTTTAATTTAACCCTTTCGCTGCTAGGCCTTTTCCCCCCCTGTGCTAAGCCTTTTTTTTTACTATTTGGGGTAGTTCGTGCTTAGGCCCCTGTAACTTTTTGACCACATAAGGTATCCACGCCAAATTTGCGTCCCTTTCTTCCAGTATCACGGGGATTCTAAAGGTACCCAGGGTTTGTGGATTCCCCTGGAGGGGACCCAGAAATTAGCCAAAATACAGTTAAATATTTTTGGGGGGGGAAAAATGGGAAAAAAGTGCTGCAAATGAACGCGTCTGGTTTTTTCCCTGCAAATAGTATCAACAAAGGGTTTGTGGGGCTGAAATCACCATTTTCCCAGCTTTCAGGGACTGACAGACTTTTGTCATAAAACCAACATTTTTTACACAGTTTTGGCATTTTACTGGGACACAGCCTATTTTTGCTATTTTTTGTGCTTTCAACCTTCTTCCAGTTAATGGTAGAAATGGGTATGAAAGCAATAATGGATCCTGGAGAGCTATACATTTTAGAAACGTAGACAAAATTCTGAATTCAGCAAGGGGTCATTTGTGTAGATCCTTCAAGGTTTCTGTATAGAAACTAACAGTTGAAAATAGGAAAATTGAAAATGAGTTGAAAAAAACAGCCATTTGTGCCAACGTTTTCACGTGTAACTTCTTCTAATTATGACAGATGTTTGAAAAAATATACCGTTACATCCGCTGGACCTTTCTGGTTGTGGGCATATATAGGACTTGTAGGTTCACCAAGAACCCGACGAACTCAGAGCCAATAACTGAGCAGCGTCTTGCAATGGTTTTTTATTATGTACCGGGTATATAGCAGTTCATTTGGGAAAATAAATATAGTGAAAAATCGGGATGAAAGACACCTATGTATTTCTGAAATTGGAAAAAAATATAGAGTTTAGAAACAGTAGCTATTTGCACATTTCGGAAATTGTGAGTACCCATACTAGCATGAGAATTATAGGACATTTTTCAAAGTGACTTCCTTTTTACATATTGTCTTTCATTTGGAAGGCAGAAATGCATCGAAGGTCAATAGGTAATAACAGTTGCTCTACAATTCTGTGTTTCCCTAAGTCTCCCGATAAAAATGGTACCTCACTTGTGTGGGTAGGCCTAGTGCCCGCGACAGGAAACGGCTAAAAATGCAACGTGGATACACTTCATTTTTAAAGTGAAAACTGACCCTTTTTTTGCAAAGTCCCTAGCTGTAGATTTTGAACCCTCGCTCTGCCGGCACCGAGGGAAACCTAGCACACCTATACATTTTTGAAAACTAAACACCCAGGGGAATACAGGATGGGGTGACTTGTCTGGCTCTCACCAGGTTCTGTTAAACAGAATCCAATGCAAACCTCAAACTTTGTCCCACAAAACACATTTTCCTCACATTTCTGTGGTGGAATGTTCTGGAATCTGCGTGGATCCACAAAATTCCACCCACCCTGCTTTCCCCAAAGTCTTCCAAGAAAAATGGTACCTCACTTGTGTGGGTAGGCCTAGTGCCCGCGACAGGAAACGGCCCAAAACTCAAAGTGGACACACCACATTTTCACAGTGAAAACTGACCCTTTTTTTGCAAAGTGCCTAGCTGTAGATTCTGAACCCTAGCTCTGCTGGCACCTAGGGAAACCTAGCAAACCTATACATTTTTGAAAACTAGACACCCAGGGGAATACAGAATGGGGTGACTTGTCTGGCTCTCACCAGGTTCTGTTACCCAGAATCCCTTGCAAACCTCAAAATTTATTTTTAAAAAACAACATTTTTCTCACATTTCTGTGGTGGAAAGTTCCAGAATCTGCGTGGATCCACAAAATCCCACTCACCCCGCATTCCCAAAAGTCTTCCAAGAAAAATGGTACCTCACTTGTGTGGGTAGGCCTAGTGCCCGCGACAGGAAACGGCCCAAAACTCAAAGTGGACACACCACATTTTCACAGTAAAAACTGACCCTTTTTTTGCAAAGTGCCTAGCTGTAGATTCTGAACCCTAGCTCTGCCGGCACCTAGGGAAACCTAGCAAACCTATACATTTTTGAAAACTAGACATTTCTGTGGTGGAAAGTTCCAGAATCTGCGTGGATCCACAAAATCTCACTCACCCCGCATTCCCAAAAGTCTTCCAAGAAAAATGGTACCTCACTTGTGTGGGTAGGCCTAGTACCCGCAACAGGAAAAGGCCCAAAACGCTACGTGGACACACCACATTTTCACAGTGAAAACTGACCCTTTATTTGCAAAGTGCCTAGCTGTAGATTTTGAACCCTAGCTCTGCCGGCACCTAGGGAAACCTAGCAAACCTATACATTTTTTAAAACTATACACACGGGAATACAGGATGGGGTGACTTGTCTGGCTCTCAATAGGGTCCTGATGATGCCCCTAGAACTGGTAATGCTTGTAATACGCACTCCTTGAAACCCTGCAGGACTGCTCCCAGGATTCAGTCCTTCAATCAATGGTGCTACATGCCTATCTGCAGGGAAGGATGTTGTAAGTCAATTACCAGTGGGACACTAAGATGTAACTGACCTATGAATAGACACTGCAGGGGGAAGGAGCAGGAGGTGTTCATTTTTAAGGTTTGTGTGTCTAAAAGGTGAAGCACTTCAAACACAGTTTGTGCCTTATTTAGAGTAAGGCAGACGGTTACTCTTCACAAACATGACTGATATCCACTGCAAAGAAGCACCCCAGAAGTGGAGAAGGTGAGACTGCAGGAAAGGAAATGGGTCAGTGGTGTGTCTTTAAACCTCTCAGCTAAGCTCCTTCCTACTTGTTGTTCCTCTCCCAAAGGCCTCTGTGGTGTTGTACTATGGCCATTGCAGTGGTCATGCAAGACTCTGGAAGGGTTCAGCATGGAAACGTCCAGAGAGGAATGTTAGGATTCAAACGGAGAGGAAGTTAGAGCTGGGATCTGACACTGATGGATGGGGTTGAATACTTTGTACTTAAATGAAGAAGAGTTTTCTTTAATTGCGTGGTCCTGTGTACCTTTCCTCATTGGCGACGACTGGCCAACGTTACCTATGTTACTCTACAACCCCAACATCACTCTGCCATCGAGCGGACACTGGCGATACCTATGAATCTACGACCAGCAACCATTGCAGTGAGAATGGATTTATTGCTACTGCGAGCTGTGTGTGTGCCCCGATCTGCCCGTTTTACGATACAGAGGAAAAAGCTGGACATAAGTGCTCTGTGAGTCCGTGAGTACTTGAGTGCCATAATTATTAGGATATAAAGCGCTGTGCAGTAAGGTATTGATCTGCACCCGTCGATGCAACACGGTTAGTCCGACTTTGTTCATTTGGTGCAGTTTGGCGCATTTCATTAAACTTAAGTGCGTTACCTGGCCACGCGACTCTGATGGCCTTGACTGTTTGCCTCGAGCTCTGTCAGCATTATTCAAGCGCACTGCCCGTGCCTGCCATTAACTTCTTGGGAGGGAGGTGGGCAAGCCAGACCGAGACCAATTTTGTGTGTGAAAAAGGCTGCTTTATTGAAACAGGTGCACATTACAAATACAAACCTGGCGACTGCCTTACAAAACTAAACCTCATTATACATCGAATAACTGACCCCTGATCCCCCCCGCCCCTACAATCCCTTCAAACCTTCCCCCACCCTGCCATTAACATAACAACAACATTACACAGTATTGCAGTTAAAAATTATGCCCTCCAATAAAAACCCAGATCCCCTACCTGCCTTTCTGCAACTGTAACTAATAAAACGTCTACCCTGAAACTTATACTACCTGCCTACCCTTTCCCTGCCCCTGCTCACAAACTTCCAACACTTAACCAAAAACCTCCGCCAACCCTGGCCAACTTTTCAAAACCCCGCCACCCAGGGAAAAGGAAGGTCGGGACCCCCGCCGGCCCTTTTCCCTCCCCCCCCCCGCCTCCTAGGCGTTTTAACGTCCTGAGTGGCTTTGCACATTAAGCGTCCTAGCCAAAACCTCTCTAATTTCTAAAAGGTACAAATCCATACCAATTCTTGAAAGGTGCACTCCATCCCCTCTAAAAAATGCAGCCGTGTCAAAACTAAATTCTTTATGCACAATCCTGCCAAAACCCACTTCCCTGCAAAAACTTGACATCTCTGTGTTAAGCTTCCTATGGGCCCTGTCTACTGTTTCTGGGTTAAGAGCACCACGCCAGACCCTGCGGGGAACAAATTCAGTCCAAAACACAAAACAACCTGCCCACTGCTGCTTGATCAATGCCAAATCCCTTTTCATACTCCTCATTAACACTATGCCCTTTTCTTTACCCAAGTCATTTTCTCCAAGGTGTATTACCAAAATGTCTGGGCACCTGCTGCCCGTCAACAAGCTATTCAGGCATGAAATCAATTCCTTCCATGACATGCCCCCTTTTCCTTTCCACGAAACCTTAAAAAGCCTCTCGTTGAAACCTAGGTTCTGTCCAAAATAACTCTTGCGGGCCTGGAGTTGAGCCCACTTCATGAAGGAATGCCCCACAACCCAAATTGTCATCTCCATGGAAAGGGGGCCAGCCACCGAACCTAAAACGAGAAAAACTGCATGAACTTATGCATTGTTGACAACCGCGCCATTATCCTCATTGTTGCTTTGCAGGTAGCGTCTGTAACACTCTGACGACCACCTCCCCAGATGCATGATGTCCCCCTGCTCCCACCCCCTATTGTTTGCTTCTGATGCTGCCCCGATACGGAATGAATGTGTCCCGAAATCCGCCCTGTCGATGCCCATTTCCTTTAACGCTTTCCTCAGTACCGCCAGCAGCTGAAAAGCTGTGACTCTGCTTCCATTAGCATGCAGAAAAACCAACCCCTCAAACCCCTCGGACGCTGTGCGCCAACGTGCTTCCCAAAAGCACGGACAAGTGAGCTGTGGAACTGATGCTTGTAATGCCATCCATTTACCTAAACCCCTCTGATCAGTTTTAGATTTTCTCAGCCAGATATGTATCCCCAAGCTACGTGGTACTACATCTTCCCAACGAATCTCCTTTCTGTCTCCCAACAATTCTGATACCCGTAATGCACCAAAAAACATCCACACCATCAATGTGAAAAACAAGCAGGTCTCAAATCCATCCGTGCAGACTTTCGGCAATATCTGTTTCACCCTGCCCAACAGCTGCCACGCCAAAGGCTTCCTTACATGTCTCAACTGTCCTTGCTCCCTGGCCAATCCCTCTAGCATATGCGTACCCAGTTCACCTGCTGACGGCGAGTAGCCCCATAAGAGCTTACCAACAAAGGCAATCCCTGATATCTTCCCTGCGATTGTCACTTTAGATAACCCTTTCTCAATCATATCCAGTATGAGCTGAATGACATCTTCCCCCCGTTGAGCTCTGTCAACGCGCCGCTGGGCGCCTAACATCAGAAATTCCTTCCACTCTAAATTATAAGCTCTCCTGGTAGACTTTGCTAGCAACCCTACCACCAGTTGTAGCATCCTGTGTTGCCAACATACAACAACTGCTGCGGCATAAGCGTCTGGGTTCTGTTGCTATCCTTGGCTAGCCCACGGAATCTCCCCCACTGCGAACGAGACAAAGCATCCGCTATGTCATTGTCCACACCCGGCACGTGCAGTGCCCTGAATGAAATGTCATGACGCAAGCAGCCCAGGACAAACACTCTCAACAACTTCAGAACCTGTGCATCCCTTGCTGACTGTCTGTTCACTATCTCAACGACCGCCATGTTGTCCACTCTGAATGTCACTCTCTTGTGCGCTAGCTGGGAACCCCACAATGTCACTGCCACTACTAAAGGAAAAAACTCTAGAAATGCAATGCTCCTATCCCCATCCCTCCGTTGTGTCAGCCACTGCTCAGCGCACCACCTTCCTTGCCAAAACAGGCCAAAGCCCTTACTGCCTGCTGCATCTGAGAATATCTGTATGTCCCAGACCAAATCCTCTTCCCTTGCAAGTGGAATCCCATTAAAAGACTGTAAAAATACCCGCCACATTCTAAAGTCTTCTTTTACACCTGCTGAAAGCCGCACATGATGGTGAGGTAATATTTTTCCTGCCAATGCTCTTCCCAATCTCCTGCAAAAGGTTCTCCCTACTCTCACTACCCTGCATACGAAATTGAGATGGCCTAGCAATGTCTGTATCTCTTTGACCGTTACTTTTTCACGAGCCAGAATAGCATTAAGCAAATCCAACATCTTTTGTTTCTTAACCTCTGGCAAGCATGCCTGCATTGTCCCTGAATCGATTTCTATTCCTAAGAAAGACAGTGCAGTGCTAGGGCCCATTGTCTTTTCCAGTGCCAACGGCACCCCCAATTCCTCCATCAGCTCTTTAAAGTTTTCCAGGGCCTCCTGGCACTCTGTGGAGCTGGCGGCGCCCACAAAGAAGAAATCATCTAGATAATATGTCTCCCGCTTGTGACCCGTGCGCTTCGAAAACAACCACTGCAGAAAGGTGCTAAAACACTCAAATAATGCGCATGACATAGAACAGCCCATCGGTAACGCTTTGTCCACGTACCATTTCCCATTGAAATGGATACCCAGAAGATCCCAATCATCCGGATGGACTGGAAGCAAACAGAAAGCTGATTTTATGTCGCATTTTGCCATTTGTGCCGTTGCGCCCGCCGTCACTACCAGTGACATGGCCACGTCAACTGAGGAGTATGAAACTGTAGCTTCCTTTTCATCAATAAAATCATTCACTGAAAACCCTTCTGGCCATGATAAATGTTGAATAAGCCTGAATTGACCTGGTTCCTTCTTTGGCACTACCCCAATGGGTGACACAATCAAGTTTTCCAAGGGCCAATCAGTAAATGGCCCGGCCATTCTCCCTTCCCTCACTTCCTTGTCTAGCTTTTCTTGCACTACTTGTGTATGTTCTTTCACTGACTGTAAGTTTTCTGCCCACCTTCTGTGCCTCGATCCCCCGTACCCCAAACAGAAACCCCATCTGAAACCCTCTCTCAACACCTCTCCAGCCTTCCGGTCGTCATAACCCTGTAAGGCTGCCTCCAGCTTCTCTGTCCTAACCGGCGTATGAGCCCTTTGGCCCAGACCCCTGAAATCCCCTACCCCCCGAGCTCCTGCAAACTGCTGCTGCCCCCGGTGTTGGCTCCACCTTGCTGCCACTGTTGGCCCCCTGTTGGGAACCACCCCCGCCCCAAAGCAATTAACCAGCGCATGCTGGTCCCAGCACTTTGAGCACTCGTGGCGAAATTTACAGAACTCCTGAGTGCACAAACCCTTGTTGAAATCCCAACAAGCCCCTCCTGCCCGTCTGTCCTCTTCCAGTGCTTCCCACCCCTCCCCGGGTGGGTTTACCCTGAAAGGGCCGGTACACTATTGGGAGCCCACTGGCTGTGAATATGGTCTTGCCTGCTCTGGATGCCCCCATAGTGTGCTGCCACAAATCTGTGTCCAGTTCTCCCCATTTTGCCTCAGAGTCCCAGGCCATGCGCACTCTAAACTCCTCATCGTATTGTGCCCATGCATAACCCCCCTGTAATCTGCGCTTTGCGAATAACGTCCATGTATTTAAAAAGTGCCACGCAGCGTTCCGGATATTTTTCGCAGTAAACGCTAGCATAGATCAAAAACGCAGCCGTCCAATTCTCTATGGTCAACGGAACCCTCGGCCGCTTGGCCAACTCATACTTTTCTTCTTTTGACCCTTCTTTTGCCCGCACTTCCCTATGCAACAGTTTCAGCATTTCCACCTATTCTCCCTTCCAAATACGTTCTTTAGTTGCCAGCATCAAATGTGCTCCTAACGGTTTAGTCACCCGCATATATGGTAGTTTTTTAATCTTCAACTCTTTACTCTCTACTTTATCTTTCTTGTCATCCATTGTCACCTCTCCTTTGTCAGTTTTCTCTGCGGTTTTGTCAGCTTCGACTTTAGTTTTGCCCTCCTTACCTTCGTCTTCTGTCCCCACACCTATATCTTTCCGCAACCTGCCCTCATCCCCCCCCTATAACGCCCCCGTGTCCCATTCAAAACCATCACTGGCTTCCCCACCCTTCCTTGTGCTTTACCTGGCTCTAAGGCGGGTGCCCGTGTTGCTGCAGTACGCCTCGCCAGTGTTCCAGTGATCGATCCCGACTTAGCTGACCTCCCCACCGGCTCCGACGCCCTCCGTGTAACCTGCAAAATACTATTAGAGACATTAGTCTGTCCCCCCACCCTGCTTTCTTCATCTCGCAATTCGCCTTCTTCAAGGCTCTCCTCATCAGAATCAAGTTCTTCGCGCCACTCGCGCATCTCAACCTGATGGCTCCTACTGAGCCCCGACCCCTTGCATCAGGGGGTGCCGACTGCACCTGCCGGTATTCCACCGTACCCCTTGACATCTTGTTCCTGTAATCCCTTGGCCGCGTGGACCGCTGAGGTCCGCCGGGTGTTGGGGCCAGCTAGACCACTCAGGGCCTACTTATGCCGGCCGCGATGGGGTCCCCCGATGGTAACGGGCGTGCAGCTCAAGGGTCTGCCCTCCCTTCTCCTCGGTGCCAATAAGCCGCTTCCAGCTCTGCAGAGTCTCGACCTCCATGTTGCTCCTCTTCCTGAAAAATAAATGATTGGTCTGGTGTGCTGGGCCTAATCACCCCCCCAGCTCCCGTCTCCTCTTCCTCCCCACCCCTAACGTACTCTCTGCCCACCGACACCCCACCTTGTACAAATCGCCCACCTCCCCGTCGCTAACCCCCCCATCCTCACCTTCACTCCATTCCAGACCAGCGGCAATGCCTGACGGTGACTGGTCCTGCCCTACCACTACCCCAGGGCCCCCCTACCCTGTCTTGAACTACCCCTCACATCCCCCTGCCCCGCCCTCTCCTGGCTCATGCCCCTTCCCTCCACCCCAAATGATCCACCCCGGGCCAAATAAGCATCCACCTGACCCAAAGTACTTAAACCCCTCACCTCCTCGTTCTAGGAGGTGAAAATGTCTAACCCCTCCCAAGCTTGGCTGCCCCCTGCTGGCTCCCAGTCCCCGGGAATCTCCTCTTTATCCCCTTCCTAAACCAGGGGCTCATGGTCCCCTATAACCTGATCTAGGTCCCAGCCCCACCCCGTCTTTCTCCCTGTCCCCAGTGACATAACCTCCTGCCCGGTATTTTCCCGGCCTGAGGTCAACCCCCAGCCGGTCCCCTGGGCATGCCCACTAAACTGGGGTGCCTCTGGAACTCCCGCCCCCCCACAGGGCTCCTTTAACTTCCCCACCCGGGCCCCCTTCTCATCACCCTGCCGGGGCATCCCCTTCTCCCCCCGCCCCCCGCTTCCCTTCAATGCCAGGGCCTCAGCCCCATAAAAACCCATTGCTTTGGGGGCCCCCACCACACTCGGTTCAGGCCCCGGAGCTGGCAACACCTTTCCCTTAGGCGTTCCCTTCCGCACACCTGACGAGCTTTGACGGGCCAAACTGGTCCCGCCCCCACGCTCAGATGCCGGAGCCTCAGACCGCGCACGAGGCTCCAGCACAACGGATGTCCCATGGGCCGCTCTCCTGATATACGAGCGGCCCCTAAAACTTACCGCTCCCATTTTTTGTCATTTGGGGGACGTGCAGGCCGTGCCGGTGGCCGCCACTCCCGCCGACGCCCGCCGAGAAGGGCGCGACGCACTAGCAGTGTCCAGCAGCAACAGATCAAGCCGCCCCACCTCGCTAAGCGGGCGCACTGCCTCTAAGACATGGCAATCCTCCATGCTAATTACAACTAAAACTCCACTACTAACACCGCTAACAGCAAGAAAAAACTTCCTCACTACACTACCCTGCTCCCAGCCACCAGGTCACCAAATCTAAAATGGTGGTTGGGAGCACACCTCATCAGGACTTATACTATTGGGCTCTAATTGGGCTATTTACTAAAATAGCCCAAATTAAACAAAAAGCCCGTACCTGGCCCTGCCCCTCCCAATCTGCCCGGGGGGGCAGACCTCCCTTGTGCCTGCCGTCGGCTTTCTCTTGAGACCTGTGGTAATTTCGTGATGCAACAGACGTGTGGGCGCTACGTTCCCAACAAAGTCCTGCTTACTGCAGAAATCATGCTGTTCACATACGGCGGCCATCTTTTGGGCAAAGAGGCCAGCCTATCACGTACTTCGGTGATAGGCACACCTTCACCGATAATTTTGGGGAAATATCTGCAATCCATATCAGCGACAGGCACACTATTGTTGGTGATAGTTTGCCTGTCGGAATGGCTGATGGGAATCTGTGAAAATATCTGCGATTCTCATCAGCGACAGGCACAGCTATTGCTTGTGATGCATTGCCTGTCTGGGTAATTTTTCTGACATTGATAGTGATTCATACTGAGCAACAGACATTTTCTGTAATTGATCGCCTGTCACGCTAGCATTGGTGACTTTTACTCAGCGACAGGCATACTATTGTTTGGCATTTAACACCTTCACCCTTGTTGGGGGTTAGTCACTTCAGGGTGTGTTAGTTTACGTAACCCTTTTCCAGGCTACTTAATATTTGTTCTGGTGTCTGTATTCAGAGTGCATTAACATACATTTTCTCAAAGTATGTGCTGGTAGTTGTTTTTCTTTTTTTTATTTATAAATATGCAAAACGTGACAGCTCCACCCTTCTTCCTTTCATCTCCGGGTGAACCAATCATTCCGTGGCAGAGATGGAAGAAGGTTTTCATACAGTATGCCATGGTGTGTGGACTTCCCTGGGAGCTGAGAGGAAAATGTTGCTAATGCACTGCTTGGGCCTAGAGGGACAGGAAGTGTTCGAGCACCTGACAGAACTATCTTTAGAGGATGCCAATGGTCTCTATGAATATGAGGTGTGTCTAAAAAAACTCAACGTGCATTATTTGCCAAAAATCACCACGATTTTAGAACACAATCATTTTGGATGAAGGATACAACATGTGGGTGAGTCAGTTGAGTCTTATATAACAGCATTACGAAAATTAGCCGCCATGTGCAATTCTGGCATGGCAACAGATGAGAGGTTGCACAGCCAGTTTATGCTGGGCTGTAGGCTCGACAAGGCGAGGGAGGTTCTCTGGTTGAAAGAAACCCAACCCTCACTGAGGTGTTGAAAACAGCTAAAACCTGGGGGCATTCAATGGCATATGTTGAAGTCATACGCATCCACAAGTCAGGGGATGAAAGAAAAGAAGCAGTACAGGTAGTGAAATCAAAGGGTTTGTCAGCTGCTTCAAAGAAGCAAGAAGGGAAGGTGGTGAAGAAACCTGTGATCAAATGCTTCAGATGTGGCAATATTGGACATATAGCAAATATCAAGGAATGTCCAGGATGGAAAGCCTTATGTGAACCATGTTGGAAAAAAGGTCACTTTACTTTTTGTTGCAGGTCAGGTAGAAGTATGAAGAAAGTGAGAGAAGTAATTTGTAACTCCAATTCGGAGTGTGAGGAAATTGTTCTGCAAATAGGAGATGGGCAATGTGATTGACCGATTGAGACAGTCAGAATAAATAGTTCTTCTGCAAAGATGCCTTTTGACTCTGGGGCTAAAATAACACTGATTCCCAGAAAATTCTAAGAGGAATGTCTAAAAAATTCAGTTGCTCTGATGAAGCCGGATATCAAGCCCAAAGGATATGGTGGGCAGCCCATTAAACTAATGGGTTACTTTTGGGGAACAATTGGATTTTGCGACAGGTTGATCTGCACTAAAATATGTGTCATGCAAGGGTGGTTCTTTAATTAGCTGGGTTCACCAAAGAGATTTGGCTTTATTTTTAGATCCGAACGAAATGGCATCGGTAAAACTGAGAGATGACTGGGTTGCAAAGGAGATGGTCACACTCTCGTCAGTAGAAAGTACACACAAATCTATTGGCTAAGAAGCACATTTCCCTGAGGTATTCTGAAAGGAATTAGGTCATCTCAAGATCAATGTGCATTGTATAAAACTAAACCAAGGGTGATTCTCAGGGCAGGAAAAGTAAGAAGTGTACCTCGATCGGTCAAGGAGTCTATGAAAAATGAACTGGACAAATTGTCGAGGAGTGGTGTTCAAGAGGTTAAGGCTACAGAATGGGTGTCTCCTGTGCTCATGGATAGAAAAGCTGATGGAGAAGCCAGGCTTTGAGTGGATATGCGGTCTTTTAAAGGGCCATGAAGAGGGTCCTGGAATACGATGTATTGGTGTATGGCAGAACTCAGAAGTAGCATGAAGCCAGCCAGAATATGTGAGGAGTTGGGGAGACTGCGTGTCAGTGGCTTGACTCTGAAAATTGAGAAGTGCAGATTTAGGGCGACAGAGATAGAATATCTTGGACAACTAATAACTGCTGATGGTATTCGCCCCAAGGGAAGCCTGGTTAGTGCGATAAAAGAGATGCTGAGCCCCACTTCGAAAGAAGAGCTAGTCAAATTCTTGGGAACTGCAGTGGCATGAGACAGTTGCTGAGAAGGGGAGTGGAGTTTACTTGGACGGAAGAGTGTGAAAAGGAATTTCAGAGGGTGAAAGAAAACCTGTCTAAGGCGTCTAACTTATGCCGCTTTGAACCTGGTGCAAAATCCATCTTAAGAACACATGCCAGCACAAAGGGGTTAGGAGCAGTGTTAGAACAAGAGTTTTAGGGCAAAGTGAACACTATTTTGTTTTTGTCTAGGGCGTTAAGTGGATCTGAGGCAAATTATTCTGTCATAGAAAAGAAAGTGCTGGCAGTATACTGGGCAGTCACTAAGCTAAAAAAGTTCTTGTGGGGCAGCTCATTCAAAGTAAGAAAAGACCACAAGCTCTTGAAAGAGGATTTTTGCAAAAAAGGAATCAATGCTATCTCCAGCACGATAAGAAGATGGGTGGTAGCCCTTCAGGTGTTTGATTTTGTGATGGACTACATGCTTGGCTTCATGAACACTATTGCTGATTGTTGCTCCAGGTTGTGTGTGCTTGGACCTGGTGAAGAGGAAGACATGAATCTTGAGGATGAATTTGGTGATGAAACAGTGATGGTCTGTGCGATATCAGGAGGAATCATTCAGGAGGACAAATGGAGAAGGAAACAGATGTATGATACCCATTTACAGGAGATACTTTGCAGGTTGAGGGAAGGCTGATCCCATGGGGCTAAAGAGTGTGAAGGGATGAAAGGCTTTTCACAGGTGAAGGATGAACTTTCATTGGAAAATGGTCAAATAATGAGAGGGGGAGGTTAATCCAAACGAAAAAGTAAGGATGAGGCTTATTGAAAATGCCCATGAGAGTAATCCAGGAATATCCAAAACAAAGGAAAGGGTGAGAATGAATTACTGGTGGCCAGGCATGGATCTGTTGATTGAGAAAGTGGTATGTGAATGTATGGAATGTAATACAAGTGACAAGATTTTAAAATGCAGAGCACAACCCATGGTGATCAGAGAGGCCAAACCTGGACCATGGATAGTGGTTGCTTGGGATATATTGGGACCTATCAGGGTCTCTGATGGTGATAAGTACATCATCACTTGTATGGACATGTTTTCTCTGTGGCCTGAACTCAAAGTGGTCAACACTGTAGAAACCTGTGATGTGATTTCGTTTTTAGAAGAAATTTAGAGGGGCGTTAAACACAGAACCACATCCTTATATCATCCAGCTGCAAATGGTATGATTGAGCATTTTAACAAGGTTCTTAAGGAGTGTATGCACCATGCAGTAGCGAACGGTATGAATTGGGTAGATGCACTTAAAAAGAAAGTTTGTATGTACAAGTTGACTCCCCATTCCTCAACTTGAGATATACCTTTCTTGCTATTTAAGAAGAGGTCCCCTAATTATTCGGTAGGTCCTGCATGGAAAAAGAAAGTGAGAAGGGCTGGTACCAAATTGATCTCTGGAAGTGAGGAGTTGTGTGAAGAGCTGAAGGTGAACAAGGACAAAGAGATTGTAAGCAATGAGAAAAGAACATTTTGATAAAAGAATGGCTGTAAAGAACATTAACGTCAAAGTTGTAGATTGGGTCTAGATATAAAAAAACCAAGGATAGGTGCTCTGATAAACAAATTTAGCCCACCTGTGAGGGTTACAAACTTTTTCAGAAATGCGATTAAAACTGATGACCACCGAATTTGGAATTTGGGCAGAGTTGCTTTGTGGAAGAGTGTGGGGTCGTGTGGTTCTACTGCCAACTCTGGACATGTGAGTGGTCCACTTACTAACACTGAACATATTCTTGGTGGTCCTGCTTCTAAGAGCAAGTTAGTATCTTCCTGCTTGGATTCCAGGAATGCTGGTGATTTGCGAACTAGCACAAGGAAAAGTTTGTGTATGAATAGGAGACCTACACACCTCCAGGATTTTGTGTAATTTTGTACCTTCTTGCATGTATATTTTGCCAAACATCAAGCTGTTGTCTTAAGCAATGGTATGTATTAGCTTTCGTTATTTAGGAAAATTTGTATAGAACTTTAACTGTTTTGCTGTCGTAACAGGGGGAGGTGTGTGGTATGTCGTACTATGGCCATTATAGTGGTTGTGCAAGGTTCTGGAAAGGTTGAGCATGGAAAGCTGCAGAGAGGAATGATGTAATTCAAATTGAGAGGATGTTAGAGCTCACCTTGCCTGCCACCGTGTGATTTCGGCTCCCGTGTGAAGAGAGCTGAAATTGTGTGACACACTGTTGCACCGTGTGAGATGGCAAGTCTGCAGATAGATGGGTTTGATTACATTGTACTCACATAATGAAGAGTTTGACTCAACTACGTGGTCCTTCTGCACCTTTCCACAGCCTCCTAAGACACCAGTCACACATCCTGTAGGCTCAGTACAAATTAGGTATGTTTTTGAGAAGATGCTCTGATAATGCTAGCCACTGTAAGAGCCAAAAGACACAGCACGGTCTTCAGCCTTGTACATGTATGAATTGAATTAGTGTACTGGGAGCACAGAGATCTGTGGTTTCCACCCCCCCCCCCCCTCCCACATCTCTTAATAGCCCAAAGGCTCCAGTGCTTATTCTCCCTACGGATCTATATGTATATTTGTTGTTTTTCAAACTAACCACGTGCTCATGTTGGTGCTACCAAAATAAAACATAACACAGTTATAACCTGGCTAGTCTGCAGTATGGCTAGAAAAATATTAAGAATGGAAACCTATAAAACAGTCATGCAAAGCATTTTAAGCCTGGCGTAAAGACAGCTTTAGTTGTCTCTCCAGACTTATGTTTTAAAAATATATATACATACATTTACACACTTCAGTGACTGGCTCTGCTCACTGTGAGTAACAGCATTTTTAATCTGTAGGCGTGCTTATCCGCCTGCAAAGTCGTGCTCTTTAGTGCCAGGACTCATGAGCCAATGTCTTCTTGCAATTCTCCTTTTTAGTTTACTATTTTTGGGCTTTATCAATGATTTTTTGGATTTGCCAATGTATATTTTTGGGGATGGGGCAGCAACTCCAAACATGTTGCTACTTCTGCTCGCCTCAGCTCTTTTACATTCTCTCCTTGGCCCTTTGTGTAGCAGGTTCTTGCAAAGAGAAACAGACAGTTTCTGTTGAGTTTAAGAAGTATTTATTCTCTTACAGCGACAGCCTCCTTCAGCCACAACAGCTGTTAAGTCAGCTTTCTTCAACAGCTGCAACTGTCGTACTGACTGACAACAGAATGTTGGTAAGCACCAAGTAAGGGAAAGCGCAGGGGGACACAAAGGGCTAGGGAAAGGTGACAACTATGGGTGACATGCTTATATAAAGAATAAACTGTAGATAGATTACAACACAGGTGATTGACAATTTCTTCACAGTCAAGTTATTGTTGTGACCACTATTGAGCAAGCAGCAGCGCATTCGTTTTCGTTAGAAATATCAGTTTGTTGTCAGTTTGTGTTCGATGTTTCGTGTAATTGAGTTGACCACATTTATTATGTGGAAAGGTTTTTCATTGCGGAATTCTTTCATTTCTTGGAAAGATTGTACTCTACTTTTGGAAGTGCAATGTTTATTCAAGAGCACACATTGTTCGTAGAACACACAACTATATTGAAGAGGTACGGATACCGTTTTCAGACAAAATATCGAGTTGCAGAAATATGTAATTTTGAATATCATGACACAGCAATATATTGTTCAAAAATATTATTGACAAAAATATCGATTTTTTAAGGCACGAATGATCATTTTTTCAGTTTCTTTATGTGTATAAATTGTATTATAATTGTATATGTTTTACATTGTTTGTGTAATTGTTGTTAATGTTTTTATATATAGTTTGTAATTTTAAAGTGTTTATATATTTTTTTTTAATTGTGAAGTATTAATTTATAGTGTTTTAGCGAGTTGTGAGGTTTGTAGAAGTACAGGGTGGAAAGTATAATTAATGTATTTTTTTTATTATAAATTATTTATTTGATTTTTAAGTATGTAAATTGTGTAAATAATATTTTTTTTATCTATATTTTAGGTATGGGTTGTTGTGTTTGTAGGGGTATAGGGTAGGAAGTTACTTAAACAATAATTGATTAATTATTAATTATTAATACATTATTAATTAATTGATTGTTAATTAATTATGTAAATTGTGTAATTATTATATATTTTTAATTTGCATAGGTGTGGTTTGCTGGTTTTGTAGGGTTATAGGGTGGGAAGTTAATTAAATAATTGACGGATTGTAAATTATTTATTTATTAATAATTAATCAATTATTAATTAATTAAATTGTGCAATTATTATAATTTTTCAATTTAGATATATGTTAAATGTGCAATGATAGGTATGTGGGACTATAGTTTGGGAATTCAGTGAAATAGGTTTTAAATAATATTTGTTTCTTATATTAATTATTTTAAAAAAAAGATAATTATTTAAAAAAATTTCTTAATGTATACATTTAATTTTAATCTAATAGTTTTATAATTTTAGGAAATTATTGCTTGTATTAAAAAAAGGTTTGTGTTTGAAGTGAAGTACTTTCGCAACTGTTGCACAGACTGGAGAGGGACTAGTAAATGTTACCCCTTCTGAGTCCAACGCCTTCCCTACCGTTGCACAGACTGGAGTGGGAATAGTAAATTTTACCCCTCCAGAGTCTAATGCTTTCCTTACTGTTGCACCGACTGGAGTGGGAATAGTACATTTTACCCCTACGGTGTCCAAAACTTTTACTACAGTTGCACAGACTGGAGTGGAAATAGGAAATTTGGCCTCTCCTGAATTCAACGCTTTCCCTACTGTTGCACCGACTGGAGTGGGTACAGTAAATTTTACCCCTCCTGGGTCCAACGCTTTCCCTACTGTTGCACCGACCAGAGTGGGAATAGTACATGTTTACCCCTCCTGCGTCCAACGCTTTACCTACTGTTCCCACAGACTGGAGTGGGAATAGTAAATTTAACCTCTCTTGAGTCCAACGCTTTCCCTCCTGTTCGCACAGACTGGAGTAGGAACAGTATATGTATTATTCCTAGAATTTTATAGTTTTGTTTATATCGTTTGAAATTATATTATTATTATGTTTCTGTGTATTTAAAATTATATTTTTTAATTAATAATGTTTGTAATATATAATATATTTTTTGTAAAATGTATTCTTTTATATTGATTAATTTTTTATGTGTAATGAAATTGGTGTGTTTTAAAAAAATATTCCAGTATATTTGTTACTGTTTTTAGTTTATAGTGTATATAAAGACCCAGACGAAGGCCGTAAGCCGAAACGTGTAGGTCGTTTTGTCTTGCATGCACTTGCACTTTGCTGGTGATAATTGAAAAATAAATAAAGAGAACAAACCTTGTAGAAACTCCCTGGTTGCGTTGGTGCCGTCTTACTGAGCTTCTGTCCGGACATAGCAGTGGCGAGTACAGAGGGCTGGCATTGGGAATTGTGGAACACATATATATATATACACAGGCACACACATAAATATATATCTACTTTTTATATTATTACATTGTAAAACAATTAGTAAATTATCATATAAATTACAATTATTACTTAATGATAGTTTTACATTGTATATGTGTAAATAAACATACACACATACATATACCTGTGTGTGTGTGTTTGTTTAAATAAGTCGATATTTATATTTAATTTTTAATATTATTTAAATATATTTAATTTACATTATATTACTGTTACATGTTAATATATTTAATGTTTATTATGTTTAACTATACATATATATATATATATATATATATATATATTAAAACACACAAGGTTGCCCTTACAGAAGGAGCCACACATGAGGAGTTAACGCCGTTTATTCCTGGACAACAGCAGAGGCAGCATGCCCCCACAACTCTAATTCGATGCCAGCTTGACGCGTTTCGGACATAAAAAGTCCTTGATCACAGGCTGTATGGCAAAGGAACAACAGCCATGATGCGAACTCACTGCTAATAAATATCGTCCAAGTCCCGCCCCCATGGGCGTCGGCAAAGTTGCCTCCTGGTCCTGGTAGTCCGCATAATATCTACCCCTGTGGGTGCTGCTGCTCAGTTCCAAAAATCTTGCCCCAGTGGGTGAGTTACTTTGGGCTCACTGCTCCCGTTGTCCTTGAACCCCAAAATTAATAGCCTCCTCATTCGAAAACTCTGCCCGTGTTTACGAGCGCTGCAGAGCCGCCATGCTACGGTAGCGGGGCTCCTTCGCGGCCGGACTTGCCGCAAAACGTCAAAACACACAAGGTTGCCCTCACAGAAGGAGCCACACATGAGGAGTTAACATTTATTCCTGGACAACAGCAGAGGCAGCATGCCCCCACAACTCTAATTCGATGCCAGCTTGACGCGTTTCTGACATAAAAAGTCCTTGATCACAGGCTGTATGGCAAAGGAACAACAGCCATGATGCGGACTCACTGCTATTAAATATTGTCCATCGTATATTATTACATTGTAAAACAATTAGTAAATTATAATATAAATTACAATTATTACTTTAATGATAGTTTTACATTTTATATGTGTAAATAAACATACCCACATACATATAACTGTGTGTGTGTGTGTTTGTTTGAATAAGTAGATATTTGTAAATATTTTTAATATTATTTAAATATATTTAATTTACATTATATTACTGTTACATGTTAATATATTTAATGTTTAGTATGTTTAACTATACATATATATATATGCACCTTTTCTTTTTGGAATAAAAGCACTAATATTGGCAACAGCTATATCCAGAGTCCGTAGTCCTATTTGTGCGAGGATACTGCTAGCAGATATATATATATATATATATATATATATATATATATATATATATATATATATATATATATATATATATATATATATATATAAATATTTTGTAGATATTTTTCGATATTAGTGTAAAACAATATTTATTTCGATATTTTTGTGCTTGATATTTTTGACACAATATATTTTACCCCGATATTTAGGGTTTCTATATTTTGTCAGTGAACCCTTTGGAACTGGGGAGCCAGGTTCGAGTCTAGACACCTGGAAAATCTCAGTGACGAAAATGGTTATATTACCGACTTTGCAAGTGGTGTTATAAAAAAAAAAGCTTTTCATTTTAAATTACAATTGCTGCTCGAGAAAATGTTTGCTCTGTGAAGAATTAATTTTCATTTTTATTGCAGCTACTGTATGGGACACTCAGATCTCCTATTCTCTGGTTTGCTGTGCACTTGTGTTGCCTGTCTCTCTTGTGTGTCTCTCTCAGTCTCTCTTTCCTATGCTTCTGTCTCACATACCTAGATCTGTCTGTTCCAGAACCTCAAGGATTCTCTACCTCTCTCTCTTCTTCCCTTTATCTCCGTCTTTCAGTCTGTCTATTTTTTATCTCTATCTCTTGCTTGTAGGTGTTGTTTCTCTCTCCTAGGTGCCACTAGATCCCTCACACTTACTTCACCCCCCACTCTCTCTTGTGCCATTCAGTTACCAATTTCTCTTGACGTCAGGTCTCTGACACTCTTCTATCATGCTGAAGTCTCATCTCTATCTCTTTCTCTCTGTGTTCCCAGCTCTTGTGTCTGATTCTCTTCTGCTGCCATTAGACTTGCTCCCAAACCCTAAATGTCACCCTTCTTTCTCTCTTGCAGCCCCATTCTCATTCCACTCTTTTGTTCCCAGGAACACTTCTTCACAGTCCCCATTTCCCTTACTCTCGGTCCGATCACTCTCTCCCGGTATCAGGTCTCAAATCTTCATCTCTTCTTCTGACATCAGTTCTCATGACTCTCTTCTGCACCAGATTTTCTTCTTCTTCCCCTCTGTTATTACCCATATCTTCCCAGCCTCTCCAGTGCTTAATTTGAGCCAGTGGTTTCCGGTGCGGGCACTGGCACTTAATTGCTAACACCAGCACATATGACAGATTGCCACATGGTGGCACTGTTTGTCTAATTTAGAGAGTCATGAAACAGTTGTTTATTAATTAGAAAGACTAATACCTGTAGCCCAAGCCATTCTTATAGCTTTGGGGGCCTAGAATAGTCAGAATGGTCACACTTGCAGGAGTGTGATGGTTAGTGTTTGCGTTGGTACTGTCATTGGCAGTGCTGGCAGGGGCAATAGGTGGTGCAAGATGCAGTGGCCTCCTGACGAGGGCCCTGGCACTTACGTTTTTACAAATTAAGCACTGCCTCTCTCTCATCCAGTTCTCACAATACCCACCAATCACTCTTACTCATTCTCAATAATTGACAGCTTGAACTGCAATTTGGTTTGTCAGTGCTCAAATAAAACCCCACAGCCTTCTGCAGTTATAGATCAGACCTACTGCTTTGTAAATGGTTGTTTACAAAAACATTGAACACCAACAAACTCAGATGCCCAATGCCAGGCGACCATATGTATGGTCTGTGCTGCTTTGCAGCAGAAGTGTGTGTAGGTCCTAATGACGTGTCCTTCGGGAAGGAAGATGAAATATGAATTAATTAAATGTAATTTATAGAGCGCAATGGCTGCTTCGAAACAAAGCGTCCCTCCTGGGTATAGCACACAGAGAATTCTCCCTTTGACCTCTCCACTTCATGGATATCAAAATTCCATCCTTTAACTGCTGCTAAAGTCAAATGAGGCAGTGCAGGTCCATTCCTCCGTCTGAGTCACGCATTTTCTCCTGCCAGTCACAGCTCACTGCCAATCTCAAATGATAATGGAGGATCCGAGGCTGGCTCCATTTGCTGCTCATGTGGGCCTAAGAATACAGCATTCACTATGCCTGCGCATCCCCCTGTTTCCTGCTCACTGCCCTGGCTACCTGTGCCAGTGAGGTTTCAATCGTACTCACGGAACTAAGGGCTCATAGCCACAGCACCAATGGGAAGAACAGAAGGTCCAAAAGTAAAAAACATACTCGAAGATGATGGCAAATGCCACTATTGTTTCCAAAAGAAGAGCTCAGGGGAGGACAGGGCAGGTTCCAACATTCCAAGCAGCTTTTATGTAGTATGGCTTGTTTATCTGAGCTGCCACCCCTGCTTACCAGCTCACACTGTGCCTGCACAAGGACACGCAGCTCAGTGATGGTGCAGGTCAAAGTGGAGTGGAAATCCCCCTCACCCTGCATGAACACTGAGGGTCTGATTACGATGTCGGGTGGATCGCCGCGGTCTCGGACCGACCGAACTCCGGTCAGCGGTCCCGACACCGCCATTACAATCTGACCACTCATGGTGCGGTAGCATACTCCCATTTCCCTATGGGAGCTTGTGCTGCGGACATAAACCGGCCATAGCACAATCTCCCATGGCGAAATGGGAGCCTGTATAAATCCCTGAACCACATGGCAGGCACCGCAGGAATTTACAGGGGGGCACCATGGGTGCCCCCCAGGCCCAAAAGCGAAGCCTGCGGAGACATGGGGCCCTGCTAGGGGCCCCCAAAGTCACTTTCCGACAGGCTTTTCATGTCGGAAAGCCCAACATAAAAAGCCTATTGGAAACAACATCATAATCCCCGCTGCGTAAATGCCTTACACTGAGGATATGCGTGGCCTCCGACTGGCCGGCGGGCTCCTTGAGCCCTTCGGAAGCCAGTCAGCCCTACTGTCAGGTTTCAAATCCGACAGCCTTATTATGATAAAGGCTGTCAGATTTGAAAGCTATGATGTGAGTCAGAAAGCCTCCGACCTGCGGTCCGAGGTTTTCCGACTCACATCATATTAGGCCCCTGAATAGCATTCTCCCAGGTTCATCCATGCTCAATGGGAAGCTCTCAGCTGTTCTCCCCTTCCCCTGGACTCACTTAGTAGTGTTTCCCTCATCGCTACTACATGGGGAGGAAGGAGTGGATACAAGACCGGGGACGTCGCTTCAGGGGGGCGTTTGGGATGTTACACCCTCCCTAATAAATGTGTTGTCAAGTAAATAGTTGAGTACAGGTGCTTTTCGTTGGATATGGCGAGGTGTCTGTCAGATTTCACCTGGGAGTTTTACAAGTACACACAGACAAAAACATACACACGCACACTCTCTCTCTTTCTCTTTCCTTAAACTGTTCGTATTGTATTTTGTTTTTGTATTGTGTATTGTATTGTGTTTTTAGTAACCCTAACAAACAGCACTGCTCTCCCTTTTTACTGTCCCTTAATGCCTCATCATGCTCTGCATTTTAAGATAGTGTATTTTACCATGATATGCTAGAGTGATTGTTGGGAAGTATAAAGCTCACACCCCTCCAATCTTACCGACCAAGCTACGCCCCTGTACAAGACACAAACACACACAAATTACTTGGAATCCAAAGGCATGGCTTTGAGGGCAGGGGTGGATAGCACTCAAGTCATCAAGCTCCTCACCGTTGACACTCTGCTGCTGCTACCACCCGCTTTCCCTCCGAAGGAGTGGCTGGGTAGTAAAACTCTATGGAGGGAGTGCAGGGGGTTGATGGGCCAGAATACTGTATAGTGGCAATGAGGTTTTGAAGGTGGGTTGTAAAGCCATGCAATTCTATGTAGGGTGTATGTGGGTAATTAAAGTGCAGGGAATTTCACTTGAGTAATTTAGCGGGACAAGCAGGGGAGTTGTGGGTGCTCTGATTTAGGCAGTTGGGCCTCCATAAACCTATTTTAAAGCCCCACTCTGCACCCACTACACTACTCTTTCCACACACCCCCACGCACCAAACGGCTTCACCAAAAAGATCTCCGCTAAAGAGCCCCTTCGCGGTAGTCCATCGGGCATTGCAGCGCCGGCCCGATGAGGAGCAGGTCCATATGATGAAGCATGACATCCTTCGGGGTGTGTGAGGGCACTTTTTATCAGACCTGAACACTCTCATTCGCACCAAGGAACTGCACACCAACTTGATATATTTGCTCTGATTTATTACCATTTTATGTAGCAGAGTGCTCACAAGCTGGCTCTTCACCAATATGGGCTGCATTGGGAGATGCACCAGCTTGTTTGTGTAGGTCAGTGGTTCTTAACTTTTTGACTTCTAGGGACACCCACTTCATTATTGGGACCCGGGCCCCCATTGAATTATTATTGGAATTCGGGGACACACACTAAGGGCCTGAGTATGATCTTGCTAGGAAAGCCACCAGATGGGTTCCGGAACGAGCAAATCCAATTCGGAGCCTATGTTTCCAACCGAATTGTCCCAAGTTCCAAACAATCAAGTACGATGCGAAGATCTCGTCCGCGTCGACGAATCGTTTCTGAACCCGATCCTGTCAGTCCGACTCGTTCGCAGCCGAATCGTGCCGCACAATAGAGCCGGCTTCCGAACGAGAGAGTACGATGCACGATTCAGACAGCCGTATCGACTTGGTCTCAGCGAGACGAAACGGCTGTGGGAATCGGACTTCGGGGGGATGTAGCAGGCCCCCCTTCACCCGGGGCCCTCCGAATCGGTCCTGTGGGGGCACCACTGGGTCCCCCCTTTCCATGCTTGCACAGTGTGGCGGGCGTCATGGGGTGCCTGCCACAGGGTGTACGCTTTTCCCCACCTACCCCTTTTGCTATGGGAGCCTGTGTACTCATAAGTATTAAATTGCATGAGCACGAGTTTGCGACCATTCGCATTGAGGAAGCTGCCGCTCGAGTAGAAAATCTACTCGAGTGGTGGAAAAGAAGCAGTACCCTCTGGTGTGCTGCATGGTGCCATTCATGCTGACTTTACAGCACGAAACAAACTTCTGATGCTAAAAATCAGCACAACAGGCCGAATTCCGCTGGCTCGAGGAACTTTGCAGAATCTTGTGGAGATTTTATGTAACTCAGTGAAATTCTGTGGAGTAAAACTCCACAATCTCCGCCCACCCCTAGAAATCTCTGCGAGGTTCCGCGAGTGGATGGAATTCAGCACTTCATGCTGCTCATGTAGATTTTTAGTGATGGGAGCTTGTCCCGTGCTGTAAAATCAGCGCAAACTGCACCATGCGTTGTGCCAGAGAGTGCTGCTTCCTTTTGCTGCTTGAGTAGATTTTGTGATCGAGAGGCAGCTTTCTCATCGTGAATGGTCATGACCTGCCGCGATCTACTATGTTGAGAATTCTTGCAGGGAGGCATTATAGCACCTGAAATCGCACTACGGATGCAAATTCTCTCTTGCGCTTGCCAACTTAATTCATGTTAGCACAGATGAAGTTTGCTCAGAAAGGTTTTCAGAATAAGTTGCAGGAAATCAAGGTGGTATGCAAGGTGTTGGTTTACAAGCTGGAGTACAAGGTACTCAAGGAGAATTTGGTGTTTCACAGGGTAGAGGTAGGGTGTTCTGGTTGGTCTGAATTCTGGTGTAGATGTTGCGATGCTGAAGAAAATGACCCCTTGTCATTTCTGTAATAAAATTGCGCATTGGAAGAGGGATTGTAGGCTGAATTCAGATAGAGTAAATACAAATGTAAAAATGCAGGGAGGAAATCAAATGCAGATGCAAAATGTGCCAGCTCAGAAAACGGAAGTGCAATGCAGAAACACGTTCCAATGATGCAGGTTCCACAAGCCCCCATGGTCTCACAGACTATGGGAAACCCTGGATGTAACATGACTCAGATGCCCAAAAGCAAATTTAAACCCATTCCAGAACCAGAACCCATTTCAACAGTTCCCTATGTTTGAGAATGAAAGATTTGGCCCCGAAAATTCCCAATGATGGTACCTAAGGGGGAAGGAAGATTGCGTGTTTGGGGAAGTCTTAGAGGTAGACCATTTGCAGAAGAAGAAGTAAATGACCACCAAGTGTTGTTTTTGAGTGACACCGGAACTACCTGATCCACTGTTAGAACAGTGGATGTCCCAGACCTATCCATCTCAGGAAAGAAGATCCAAGTTGTAGGAGTTTCAAATATACAGATCACAAACCCAGTTTCAGAAGACATAAAAATAGGCTAATTTGTGGAAAAACATCACTTCATTGTTTGTGATTTGAGTCCTGTAAACCTTCTAGGGAGAGATTTGTTGTGCACGTTAAATTGCACAATTTACTGCACACCGGATGGTGTTGAGTTTCAAACCCTTGATGAGGATGTAGAGTTTAAAATAGCCATACAAGGGGGGCGTGGCTTGGCCAGCAATCATGGTGGACGCAGCTTGAATAAGCTCTGTGCGCCCTCCACCTTAATCCGATATTTATCCTACCCAACCTGACTCGTGTGCAGCGAATCCTTGGTGCACAGGATGGAGGTGTCATTCGGCGTGCCAACGAAGCCAGGAGGAGACTTATATCGGCAGATTGCGGGCGAGCACAAGGACTGAGAGGAGCGCGCTGTGGCCGGATTTCGGCATCCCCGCGCTAGCTGTCAGCTCCTGCGAGGCCGTGTCCGGGGCCTAGATCGGGCTCTGCCCCTCATCAAGGTGAGAGGGGGTGCTGGGGGGCTCAGCGGGGGTGGCTGGTTGCCGCACGTCCTTGCCCCCCCGGGCCTTTCCGGGTGACGGTTCTGGTCGCCGGTTGGGGCCTGGGCTGTTGGGAGGCCTCAGGGGCCCGGCTAGGTTTTCTGCCATGGTCACGGGGCTTGTCCCGGCCTGGGCACCGATCGGCGCGGGAAACCGGCTGCTCTGGGGCTTGGGGCGGGGGGTGCTGGCACCATGTGCCGCGTCTGCGAGGCCCCGCTGGCGCCGTAGGACGCGATCTCCCTCGAAAGGGGGGGAGGCCCGGGCACTGAGGCGCAGCTGCTCGTCTGCAGTAGAGCCGCTTTGGGGGCATTGTTGAAGCCTGTGCGCGACGGGGTGTCCGCCCGCCAACTTGGGAACAGCAGCTGCCTTGGGGCCCGGACCTGGGCCCGGGACTTCGTTTACGCTTCAGCCGCCATTTTGGCTCCTCCCGAGGCCTCTGGAGAACTGGCATTGGCGCCGTCGGCCTGAGCATTAATCCTGCACAGCTGGTTTGTGCCCCGTGGTGGAAGCCCGGGTAGGGGGGGTCCCCTGTGTGGTGACACCTGGACTTTGATGACACGTTGTGCCCGGCATGCCACACTGCGGACGAGGGCGCTGCCCCTAGACATCGGGGCTTTGGGGTGTTCCGCGCGCTGGTGGTCCGGCGAGCTAGGTTCCTTTAGAGGGGCCTGCTTGGCTGTTTACCGCTGGTTGCAGAAGCGGCTGGATTAGATCCAGTGCGGCTTGCGACCTAGGGGTGGACAGAGTCCGTGAGGACCGGCCGCGGGGCACCCCCTGGAGAGTCCCTTGAGGTGGTAGCTTGGTGCCCTAGCGTTCCTGAATATCTCGCTGGAGTGAGATCTCCCAGAAGTATTCGGTACTGTTACCTGGAGGACCTTACAATGGGGAAGGACAAACCTGGCACCACAGGTCCGAAACAGAGCACCCTGGACCAATTTTCAACATCTGCCAGTGGGGGCCCTCCCCCTGGCCCCATTCCGGATAATGCAGCCTTGCTTGCGGCCATCACGGATGCAAGAGACACGTTGGAGGCCAAGATTGGCGCAGTGGGTACTGAGGTCTAATTTTTGCGGCAGGACCTGCGCAAGGCTGTTGACCGCATTACTGAGGCCGAGACGCGGGTGTCCTCTGTGGAGGATACCGTGCAGACACTCCAACAGCAGGTCAATAAACTGACTGTGATTTCCCAGGAGCTTGCTACCTGCGCCGAGGATGCAGAGGGCCGTGCCAGGCGCAATAATCTCCGCTTTGTCGGTTTTCCGGAGGGCTGCAAAGGCGGCTCCATGAATAGTTTTTTCACATCATGGCTGAAGGATCTAATGCCGGCGGACAAGATCTTGGCGTGCTTTGTGGTTCAGAGGGCTCATCGGGCGCTTACAAGAAAGCCACCTCCTGGAGAAAATCCACGGCCGGTCATTGCCAAGCTGCTAAACTATGCTGACCGGGACGCAGTGCTGCAATATGCCCGGTTGAATAAAGACAAGCTCGTCTTCGATTGCAGGCCCATTATGATTTTTCCGGACTACACCCACCTGGTGCAACAACAAAGACAGTCCTTCACTGCAGCAAAACGGAGGTTACATGAACTCAACATCTCTTATATGTTACTGTATCCTGCCAGGCTCCGAGTGATTTATAACTCCAAAACATTCTTTTTCGACTCGCCTGAGGTGGCCTTCGCCTGGTCCGACGAAAGGGCCCAGCTGAAGCCGCATTTCCTGCCGCCGCTGGAGTCTGATTCCTCTATGGGCTCGCAGCGGAATCGATCTCGCAGGACGAAGTCCAAGAGGCGGCATCGCTCTGGTTCCGACCGTCGATCCTCTAGTTCTGTGCAGGCCTCTTGACCGACCCATGGCCTATGATATCCCTAGTTGCACATAACTGACTGTTCATGGGTTGGGTTTACCCCGAACATTCTGCACCGAGTAGAATTGACCGTTACGCATGGTGGTTGGCCTGCACTGCCACTAGCTCCCCAGGGTTCATGTCTTTTGGAGTGGTTAGGTTCCATTGGAGGGGGGTCCTTGGGGTCCGTGGTTTGGGTCCTGAGGTTCCCCTCCCCGCGACAGATGCTCCTAGTTCTTGGCAGTATCGGGCGGGGAGAGAGGGGGATGTTGAAGGGGGGGTTCAGAATTGTAGGGTTTGGTTTTTTGTTGTTTATACACGCAGAAGCACACCCAACTCTTCACTTGGCAGACCACTGCTCCTGGACCCAGACTAGATATATGGCCCATCCAGCAACAGCTTCCCATATAGGCAAACTGACGGTGGTGACGTGGAATGTCCAGGGGCAGCTCAATAAAGTAAAGCGGGGGGCCATCCTCAGGCAAGCCAAACGTTATGGGGCCGACATTCTCCTACTGCAGGAGACTCATCTTCTCGGTAATAAGGCCCCGTGTCTAGCTAGGTTCGGATTCCAACAGGTGTTCCATGCGGGTTTCACTAGGGGTTCCTTTGCGACCGCCATTCTTATTCATGCCCGTGTTCCTTTCTTCCATACCAAACATTGGGTGGACCCTGGGGGCAGGTTCGTTCTCCTGACGGGGACGCTTTATGGTGAACCGCTCACGCTGGGCAGTGTGTATGCTCCCCCGCCCCTCTGGGCTACGTTTGTGGAATGTCTGATTCGGCTGTGGGGTGAGCTCCCTGGGGGTCTGACTGGAATGACGTTATGACATCACTTGACAGGAGACGGGGATCCGGGGTGGCCCCCCCGCGGGTGCCTCTAAGTTGTCATCGGTTGCTGGGACACTGGGTTGGGCGGATCTGTGGCGGGCATATCATCCTGCAGAGATAGGCTACACATACATATCGGCGGTACAGGGCTCCATGTCCCGCTTAGACTACCTGTTCCCACCACGGAGTTATGTCCACAGGTTCTCCCAGATCTCACATCTTCCGAGAGGGTTGTCTGATCACTCGCCCGTCACGGCGACACTCCTCCTAAATTTTCAAAAGCCCCTGCTCAGATGGCGAATGTCCCCGTGGCATCTGCGTGATCCTGATTCCCAGGAGTGCCTCAACACGGCGATCCACGATTATCTCTCCCTGAACGTAGACTCCGCTCCTTCAAGAGTTACCCTGTGGGAGGCCTTGAAGCCTACCATTAGAGGGGTGGACAGTAGCTATAGGACTAATGACAAGCGCAAGCACTCCGCTCAAAGGTCTGAACTTGAGGCCCAGTGCGTCTCCCTGGAAGCGAGGTGCTCGCTGGAGCCCACCCCGGCCCTTCGGAGAAACTTATCCCTGGCGCAACAGCATCTGCACCATCATTTGACAGAGGAGGCGAAGGACATCTGGTTGGCGTCCCAGTATCGGATATACCAGTGGGGGGATAAATCTAGTAAAATGCTACATAGACTATGTCAAGCTAGGCAGGGCCCGGCCACGGTCCCCACCATCCGAGGTGGTGATGGTGTCCTGCGTACAGTTCCCGCGGAGGTGGTGGAGGAGTTCGCCCTTCACTTTTCTGCACTGTATACCCATAGGGAACAGGCCTCCGGGGATACCATTGCGGAGTTCCTACGAGATATTCCACCCAGCGACTATCGGCCCGAATGAGAGATCAATTAGACGTCCCCATTACCTTGGACGAACTAACAGCCGCGGTCAATGTGATGCGCCCGGGTCGTGCTCCAGGACCTAATGGATTCCCTATGGAGTCCCTTCGCTCCCATATAGCCGCGATGGGTCCGCATTTACTGGGTACGATTCACAAGGCCTTTGAGCAGCGACTACTGCCTCGGGACTGGCGTTAGGCCGAAATTGTCCTTTTTTTGAAGCCCGGCCGTCCACCAGAGGATCCGTCCTCATACCGCCCTATGTCCTTAATAAACTTTGAATCCAAATTATTGGGGAAGGTCCTGGCGGACCGTTTGCGGTCATGCATTCAGGATCTGGTCCATTTGGACCAATCTGGCTTTATGCCGCATCGGGCCACCCGACATAACATTCGCCGGGTTCATAACGCTATAGCTTTGGCTCCGGAGCTGGGACGCCCCGCGGCCTTACTCCTAGCAGATATAGATAAGGCATTCGACTCCCTTAGCTGGGAGTACCTCTTCCAGCTCCTAGAAGTGATTAATTTCGGCCCACGTTTTCTAGCTTATGTGCGCCTTCTGTATACCGAACCTATGGCCTCTGTATGTATAGCTGGCCATCGTTCCCCCTTCTTTCCTATTAGCCGAGGCACACGTCAAGGCTGCCCCCTGTCCCCTCTCCTCTTTGCCTTGGCTGTAGAGCCCCTGACGGCATGAGTTCGTGGGGATCCGGTGTTCAGAGGCTTTGATTGGCCACTTTCACAGCAGGACCGCATTGCGCTCCACGCAGACAATGTCCTGTTTTTTATGACCGACCCCTGGATTTCGGGCCCACGTATCTTGCAGATCCTCTGGGTTTTTGGCCAGAACTCTGGGCTTCATACTAACTCAGCTAAATCAGTGCTGTTTCCAGTATGTGGCCATCAGGGTAGAGGCACCTGGGCATCCCAGTTAAAACATGCAACAGAAGGGTTTCAATATCTGGGAGTATATGTGTCCCCCTGTCCGCAGAGTTTGTGGACACGCAATATAAACCCGCTCCTCGCCAATCTCCGCGATGAGACAGCTGTCTGGTCATCCCTACCGCTTTCATTATAGGGGCGGTCTGCCATTTTTAAAATGGTCTCTCTCCCCAGGGTTCTCTACCGTCTTCAGAATTTCCCGTACCACATACCGCGGGCGTGGTTTGCACAAATGAATGCCTTACACAATAAATTTTTTGGGGGGAGGGGCGATTCAAGTGGTACTTCAGACCTGCACGCAATCCACCTACTGCGGCGGTATCGCAGCTGCGGACGTATACTCCTACTATGTTGCGGCTCATCTGTTAATCATTAACGACTGGTGGTATAAGAATGCTTTTTAATTCTGGTTTTTAAAATTTGTCAATGAAATGAATTTTTGTTTGATATGTTCACTTTTATGGCATTGAGTTGCCGAATAAAGTATTCTTGACTGACTGACTGGTGGTATAACTCACCTACGGACCCGGCGTTCGCACTAGAGAACGCGGCCATGGAAAGGACTCCCCTCCTGCAGCTCATTTACAGTGCGCAGAGCCTTGACTTTTTGTCACACGCCAGTCGAACAACGATCAGGCTGTGGCGGAACACGGTTCGACGAATGGGTTGGCACATGCGGCCGACGCAGGCGACGCCCTTATGGCACGGTAATTATCTGCGTCAAGTGGCTGCACTGAAAGGGTTCCGTCAGTGGGACCTGATTGGCATTTCCACTTTGGGGGATGTTATGCGGGGCACCGTCCTTAAATCATTCCAGCGACTACAGGAGGAGTTCTATCTCCACAAGACTCAGTTCTATAGGTACCTCCAACTGCGTCATGTCTTGACTGCCTCGCTTGCAGATATACCCGACCTCCCCGAATTCCATCCGTTGGAGGGGCGGCTTCTTATGGGGGATCTAGGAGCACATAAAATAAGACAGATATACCAGACGCTGACGATGCACTCCAACACGACCCTACACAAAACAAGGAGGGCGTGGCAGGATGACATTCCAGACTTGACTGATGATGACTGGGCGGAGGCGATAGCTAGTTCCCGTTGCTTCCAGATACCGTCTCAAACAGTTTACGTATGTGCACCACGTCTATTATACTCGTCTACGTCTTTGGAGGATGGGAGTTGTGGCACCCCCCCAGTGCTTACGATGTGACAGGGAGGAAGGGACGTTTCTCCATACGGTGTGGAGCGGTGTGGCCCTACAGCCCTTTTGGCGTAGGGTATCGACCTGCCTTAAAGAGGTGTTGCCGTGGGACCTCCCACACGATCCCCGTCTGTTTTTACTTCATAGTACGGAAGACATAGGTGGGAACTGATATCAGCAGCACCTTCTCTTTCTCGCCCTTACAATTGCCAAACGGGACATTGCCCAACTGTGGAAGGGCACCTCTCCGCCGACAATGGGGAAGTGGCGAAGAGAACTTGATAAATGCATGGGTGCAGAGATGGCGGTTTTTCAAGCGAGGGGTTGCCCCCAAAAACATAGGAAAATTTTGTCTCGTTGGGCCACCTACCAGGGCATCGATCTCCCTCCTCTTCCATCACAATCCCTGTAATAGTAGTTCTATGGGATGTTTGCAGACTACAATGTATAATGTATTGTTTTGTCTATTTGGGTGTGCGGGGGCATTGATATCTGCTTGCCAATGTTATGTTATGTTATGTTATATAAGTTTATAAAGCGCGCAGCTACCCCAGCAACAGGGCGTCCCGGCGCTGACAGCAGAAAAAAAGCCACAGGAAAGAGCTAGGGCTTACAGCGGAGGGAAAAGATGGGTTTTAATTGCCTTTTGGAAGGCCAGATAGTTGGTCAGACAGCGAATCTGTAAGGGAAGGGAATTCCAGAGCTTTGCCACCAGGGTGCGAAAAGAACGCCCACCAGCCCACAACCTCTTCACCCGGGGGACAGTCACCAGGCACTGCCCCATAGAGCGAAGGTGGCGTGCAGGAACATAGGGCAAGAGCAGGTTGGCCAGAATGCCTGGGGAAGAGAAATTCTAAATTTTAAAGGCTATGCAGAGGGCCTTAAACTCTATCCGCTTGGCCACTGGCAACCAGTGTAGCCGGCGGATAGCATTGGTTGTAGAACACCTTCTGGAGAGACCGAGCAGGGTTCGGGCAGCCGCATTTTGGACCCTCTGCAGTCGCATAACCTCTGCCTTGTTGGTCCCTAAATAAAGAGAGCTGGCATAGTCCAGTCTCGACAAGATTGAAGCCTGGATGATAACTTGCCGAGTGGACGGATCAAAGAGCCCCCGTAGTAGACCGAAACAGGTCCCTGCTACTTTCTTTGTTTGCACTTGGAAACTGAGGGTCGAATCCATCCAGACCCCCAGATTTTTTACCACCAGCTTGGGGGTAGGTGCCCCCCCAAGGGTAGTGGGCCACCAACGCTCACTCCATAGCTCTGTGTCTTTCCCAACCAGCAACACCTCAGACTTGTTAGCATTAAGCTGGAGACAGTTGGTGGTCATCCAATCCGCGACAGCTGCAAGATCTCTACAGAACTTGGGAGCATCCTGCGTAGAGTCGTCAGAGAGTGCCACGACCAACTGCGTGTCGTCAGCATACGAGACAATAGTGAGCCCTCTAGCTCTGGCCACTGCCGCCAACGGCTGGACATAAAGATTGAACAGTATAGGGCTCAAAGCTGAGCCCTGTGGCACACCTTGTCCGATAGAGTGGGCCCGGGAAAGAAAAGGGGGGGCTGTCACCTGGAACGACCTCTCAGAAAGGAAGGATCTGAACCAGTCCAAGGCAGAGCCCACTATGCCGGCCTCCTCCAGACGATGTAATAAGATCTGGTGGGAGACCGTATCAAATGCCGCACTGAGATCCAATAATATCAGTGCTGCCGTGCGCCCGGCATCTAATACTGTCCGCAAATGTTCGGTCACAGCTAGAAGAGCCGTCTCCGTGCTGTGACCAGGGCGGAAGCCATTCTGCGGGGGGTCCAGGGTGCCATTGTTATTCACAAATTCTGTTAGAATAGAATTGATGTGCGCCTCAGTGATCTTAGATGCCCACGGTAAAAGCGATATAGGACGGAAATTTTCCGGTTTGGATGGATCAAGCGTGGGTTTTTTAAGCAGAGGGACCACCCTTGCCTGCTTCCACATCCTAGGAACAACCGCCGTGGAAAGGGATGCATTAATCAACTGACACAGGGGGGCCAGAAGCACAGGTAGAGATTTTATAAATTGGTCCGGCTTAAGAGGGTCTGCGGGAGAGCCGGATTTAGCTTTGCTACATAACAGCCGCAGCTGCTCATGTGGGATAGATGGAAAAGTCGCAAGAGTGCAGGTGGACGAAGGACTATGTACAGCACTAGGACATGTAGGGGTTGAAGGGAAGGACATATAGATGTTTTCCACTTTCTTGACAAAGAAAGTTGGAAGGTCCTCGCAATGTTGATCAGACGTGATCACAGGTGCAGTTTGAGTCCTCCTCGATTTAAGGTCTTTAAGTATTGTAAAGATGCTTTTGGCCGGGTTGCAGCTCTCCCCATGTGGGTGGGGTGGGAAAGTCTGTGCGCAGTTTTTAGTGTATTATTATTATTTTTTGTAATGCATACATATTGTACCCATTGATATTTCCACTCCTGGTAACTTTGTAATAATGTGTCTCCATGTGGATTTTGTTGGGCTTTTGCCCCGTGGTACTTTCAAAATCTAATAAAATATGTTTTTAAATAAAAATAGCCATACAAAACACAGCTGTAGGTTTGTCCCCAGTGAGAACAATCGGAGAGTTACCTCCTGATTTAAAGGAGACAGTGAACCTAGAAGAATGGGATTTCACAGGAAAAGATATCGGACTGATTAAAGGTGTAGAGCCTGTCCGAGTTACAGTAAAGCCAAATGCGGTTTATCAGAGAACACTACCATACAATTTGACCCCAGAAACCATTGCAGGATTAACACCAGTAATTAAAGACATGTTGAGTAAAGGAATTCTAAGTGAACTCGTTGGAAGTGTATGCAACCCTCCGATCATGGGTTTGCAGAAGCCCAGTGGTAAATATCGAATTGTGCAGGATCTCTGAATGATTAGCAGCATTATTGTCCAATATTGTCCAGTGGTACCGAATCCAGTCACAATACTTTTTCAGATTCCGTGCACTACATAGGGCTTCACCATTGTGGTTCTCTGCCAGGCTTTCTTCTCTGTACCATTGCCAGTTCTTATTTTCCTTTTTATTTTGACAGAGAGTTTTTGTCATGGTGCAGAGTTCCACAAGGGTATACAAAGAGCCCGTCCATTTTTAATCAAATTTTAAAAAAGAATCTTGAATCACTGCAGATGCCTTACAATTCAGTTCTTGTGCAGTACATTGATGACCTACTTTTCACATCAGAGACACAAGAAACTTGTAAACAGGATACAATTGCATTGCTGAATCACCTCGTTGAAAGGGACACAAAGGG